>APFE030142527.1:31322-50399 GCA_000404065.3 Pinus taeda
TGAAGATTTGCATCTTGAGCAGTTAGATGTAAAGACAACCTTTCTCCATGGGGATTTGGAGGAAGAGATATATATGCAGCAGCCATAAGGATATGAGGTAAAGGGAAAGAGAAACTAGTGTGTAGGCTGAAGAAGAGCTTGTATGGCTTAAAACAGGCTCCAAGGCAGTGGTATCTAAAATTTGACAAGTTTATGTCTGAAAAAGGTTATACTAGATATCACTCTCATCATTGTGTTTATCTCAAAAGGAAAAATAATGGTAGCTACATTATATTGTTATTGTATGTAGATGACATGCTTGTTGCAGGTTCTAACATGCAGGAAATAAATGTGCTGAAAAGAAAATTGACAAACTCATTTGCAATGGAGGATTTGGGTGTTTCAAAACAAATCGTTGGTACGAGAATAACTAGAGATGAGAAGAATCGAAAATTAACATTGTCTCAGAGTGAGTACTTAGAAAAGGTATTGAAAATATTTAATATGCAGAATGAAAAACCAGTTAGTATACCTTTGGCTAGCCATTTCAAACTAAGTAAGGAGGTGTGTCCCAAGGCTCAAGAATAAATGGCTTATATGTCTAAAGTTCCATTGCATCAGCAGTTGGAAGCTTAATGTATGCAATGGTTTATACAAGGCCTGATATTGCACATGCAGTGGGAGTTGTAAGAAGGTATATGAAAAATCCAGGAAAAGAACATTGGATGGAGGTGAAGTGGATTCTTAGGTATTTCAGAGGTACCGCAAATCAAGCATTATTCTTTGGTGGTTCAAACATTTCTCTATAGGGATATGTTGATGCAGATATGACAGATGATAGAGATAATAGGAGGAGCACTACAGCGTATGTGTTTACTATTGGTGGAACAACTGCCAGTTGGGTTTCAAAACTGCAAGATGTTGTTGCACTCTCAGCAACAGAAGCAGAGTATGTTGCTGCTACAGAGGCTAATAAAGAAATGATTTGGTTACAAAGGTTTATGGATGAATTGGGTAAGAAGCAGGAGTTGGGCAGGTTATACACTGATAGCCAGAGTGCCATACATCTTGCAAAGAACTCTGCATTTCATTCCATGACAAAACATATACAGCTCAAGTATCATTTCATATGGTTAGTGCTGGAGGATGGATAATTGAAGCTGGAAAAGATACGCACTAGCCAGAATCCTACAGATATGTTAAGAAAAGTTGTAACCATGGAGAAACTAAGATATTGCTCGGTTTCAATTGGTCTTCATGTATGATGATTAAGATTAGAAACAACAAGGTCTAAATTGGATTCATTGTCCATTAAATGAAGTAGCGGTGGTGTGGAGGTTTGTCGTTACACCAAAACCCGTAGGTGTTGGTAAATTCCAAACCAGTAACCAGGATCCCCAAGGTAGAAATTACAGATTCCATAGAGGTGCGGTGATTCTACCAACAGCCCCCCTCAAATGCAACTTGGGGGAATTGAACCTTGGTCCAGGCTCTGATACCATGTCGAGGTTTTCCATTACATCAAAACTCGCAGGTGTTGGTAAATTCCAAAATAGTAACTAGGATCCCCAGGGTGGAAATTACGGATTCCATAGAGGTGCGGTGAATTTACCAACACATTATCAAGTCAAATAATTTTTCATTTTAAAACTTAGATATACGCTACTTCAGATATGGAAACTAGCGTATACACGCAACTTTGTTTATGAAAACTAGCATATATTCAGTAAACTTAAGATTTAATTAACCTATTTGATCTTTAATCAGTGCATCTGAACTTCATTCATGATAAGGATGGTAAACAGGTGCAATAAACATAACATATCATCACACATATGAACACAAGATATAAGGTGGAAACCCAATGTTGGTGAAAACCACTTGCTGCAATGCTTCTCTATCTTCTTGTTAATAAGAAACTTCTTTTTACAATATTTCTGTACTAGTGTAGTCTTATACCAGTACACAGGCTTCTACCTATAGAAGGCTACAACCTTCTCTTTTCTTCCAAGGACCACATTTCATAAATTTTTAGATTGGATCCATATGTAATATTAATCAAACATCAAATATATCTGCATCAACCAATCCCCTTGCACCAACCAAAACTGATTAGATCAATCACTTCTCTGAATGTTGTAACCAGAACAGAGTAACAGTAACCAGACACCAATCCTGAACCCAGAATACTGCAGTAATAAACAGAAGTAGCTAAAACATATTTTATGAGACGTACACTACTTCAAGCTGAAGAACCTGCGTGCATATGCTTCTGTATTAAGACAAACCAACGTATACGTTGTTTTGAATTACTGAACCGGTGTGTATACGCACCTTTGCTATGCCGAACCTGCGTACAAATCTATAAAAGGCAATTTTCCCTTTTCAAATATTCAAACATCAGTTATACCTAGATTATCAGATTTATAGATCAAGTCATGCACCAAATATAATAGATCAAAATCACAAAAAGATACTACTGTTCAAGCCTTAAGATCTTGACCCATCAATAGAACTTATCCTTCTTCTAGTGCTCAGGTTCCTCCTTGGTTCAAATCAAGCTATGCACCTTAACCCAATGACCAGTATTCTAGATCTTGCTCTTCATAAGATATTCAATGCTTGAGTGAGTGCATTTGCCTAATTATCTCCTTCTCCTTTTATAGTCTTAGGCCTTACTCAATACCATGGTCCAAAACCACTTAGAACCAATACTTGGGTCCAAATACCTGGGTTCAATACTTTGGACGAGATACCATGGTCCAAAGCCATAGGTCCAAATACCAAGGACCAAATACCATGTACTAAAAATAAGTTTTCCCACATGTACGCGCTTTTCTGTGTATGAAAGTGCGTGCATACACATACGTGACTTTTGATCGGTGATCCCGTGTGTATACACAACTTGGTTAAGTGGAAACTGCATATATCTCCTTTTCTTTTATTCTGAGAGTCTGAACTATGATTTTTCATCTGAGTGAGTTTCCATCAAGGACAACACTTGTGTCATAATGCTAATAATCTCCCCCTTTGGATTTTATGGCAACCCACGTGACTTTTGATTGGTGATCCCGCGTGTATACGCGACTTGGTTCAGTGGAAACTGTGTATATCTCTTTTTCTTTTATTCTGAGAGTTTGAACTATGATCTGTCATCTGAATGAGTTGCCATCAAGGACAATAGCTGTGTCATAGTTCCAAACCTGTGCCATAATTCCAACAATCTCCCCCTTTGGACTTGATGGCAACTCCAAGTCACTCCAAGTCACTCTCCCCCTTTTTCATCAAGGGCAAAGGGTGATGCTCCCCCTGAGTACATGGTAAAATCTTTTGCTATGTTGGGCTGTCCATGCTCCCCCTGACTGTAGGCAAGGTTTGTAAAAGGATGTTCTACATCCATCTCCCAACCAAGTTGGGATATACCAATATTGACTCATCCACCCAACTAGGTGGGAATACACCAAACGTTTACACATGATAAAACAAGAACATTACATCATCCATCCTAGGGATAGCGGGGAAACCAAAATAGGCCGTTACATGACCTTGATAATACAAGAAATACATGACATAGAGATGAAATATCTATAACAATACTATGATACTCATCAACAACTATCATTAGAAACATCTATCAATCATCATTCAGACCAACAACCATGTTCTCCCTCAACACCTGTTCCACCTGAAACCAAAAACAAATTATGAAATTGAACCAAGATCTTCTAAGATAATGCCAAAAATGCATTATTAGAAGTATTTTCTCCCCCTGAACATGTGCCAGATGGTCTCTGACAGAACCATATCAGACTCTTTTCGTCCTCAGTTTGGCCCACTGATTTCCTTTAAACCAACATATACACGACTGTACCTACAAAAGCTGGTGTATGTATGTAGATGCTCCTCATGAAACTCACATACAACCACTTTTCTCTGAACCAGATAAGTTTCAATAGCAAGATGATGCATCAACTACTCCCAACTTCTATCTGAGGTATTCAAATGTCTCCCTAGGCAGTGGTTTGGTGAATATATCAGCAACCTGTTCCTTGGAGGGAACATACTCCAATTTAACCTTTTGTTCAAGCAATTGTTTCCGGAGAAAATGATATTTGATAGGTGTGTTCTTGGTCTTTGAATGCATGATTGGATTCTTTGAAATACTTATTGTACTTGTATTATCACATAAAATGGAGATAGGTGGAGTGCAAATGATTTGAAAGTCTTGCAAAATTTGCATCATCCAAAGGAGTTGTGTGCAGCAAGATGCAACAGCCACATATTCTGCTTTAGTTGTAGATCATGCAATTGAAATTTGTTTCTTGTTGAACCATGATACTAATCTAGAACCCATAAAGAATGCACCACCACTAGTTCTTTTTCTGTCATCCACACTTCCTACCGAATCTGCATCTGTGTATGCATGAAGTGTGAGGTCTGTATCTCTAGGATACCATAAGCCATACTTTTGTGTTCCTTGAAGATATTTTAAAATCCTTTTAACCGCCTAAAGGTGTGCTTCTTTTGGATTTGCCTAGAATCTTCCAACTATTCCCACTGCATGCATGATGTCTGGTCAGGTACCTGTCAGATAGAGCAGGCTACCAATCATGGATCTATAGGTTGGTTGATGTAGTGCTGTTGAATCATCATTTGCATTGAGGTTTCATCCTGTTACCATAGGGGTACATACTGGTTTTGAATCTTCCATGCCATATTTATTCATGATCTGCTTGAGGTACTTGGTTTGTGATAGAAAGATACCGTCTTTATTTTGTTGGACTTGTAAACCAAGGAAATATGTCAACTCACCAAGCAGGGACATTTCAAATTATTTATGCATCACCAAAGCAATGTTTTGACTCATGGCTTCTTCATTGCTACCAAAGATGATATTATCAACATACACAACAAGTATTAGCAATTTATCATTATCAATTTTCATATATAGATTGCTATCTGCTGATCCTTTTGAAAACCCTTGTTGATGGAGGTATTTGTCCAGATGATAACACCAAGCCCTTGGAGCCTATTTAAGACCATAGAGTGCCTTCTTAAGTCTGTATACAAGTTTTGGATCATTTCCAAGGATGAATCTGTCTCGTTGCTCAATATACACTTCTTCTTATAAGTCTCCATTTTAAAAGGCAGATTGCACATCCATTTGAAATATTTTGAACTTCTGAAAGCTAGAAAGAGCAAGGAACATTCTTATGGCTTCAAGCCTAGCAATCGGTGCAAAAGTTTCTTCAAAGTCTATTCCTTCTTGTTGATCATAACCTTTACAAACAAGTCTGGCCTTGTTTCTAATAACATATCCATTTTCGTTCAGCTTGTTTTTGAATATCCATTTGGTCCCTATGACATTCTTATCATTAGGTCTAGGAACCAATTCCCAAGTGTTATTCTTTTCAATCTGCTCAAGTTCTTCATTCATGGCCTTGACCCAACATTCATCTTTGCATTCTTCATTTACATTTTGTGGTTCAATGGAGGAGAGTAATGCTAGATAGCTTGAAGCTTCTATTATAGTTCTTCTTTTTTGAACACCTGCCTCTTTCTGTCCCAAAATTTGAGTCTCTAGATGAGTCTTCTGAACATACCTGGATGGAGTCTTTTGTTATATTCTTATTTGTTCTTCTGGTGCCTCATGCGTTTCTTCTTCAGCATTAGTTTGATCTGATGTTGAAGGATAGTCCTCTTTGTCTTCAAAATCTTCGGTTTTTATCTGTTTTGAATTGTTTCCTTCTTCATCAACCACCGCATCAATACTTTCAACAATTTTTCCAAGTCTTTTATTGTTACACTTATATCCTTTACTCCTGGAAGTGTAACCAAGGAGAATGCCTTCATCTACTCTAGGTTCAAACATGCCAAGATTTTCATCAGTCCTTTTGATGTAACATTTTCTTCCAAAAACCTTGAAGTATTTGACCGTAGGAGTCTTACCATACCAAAGTTCATGAGGAGTTTGAGTGATGTTTACCCGAACATTTGTTTTGTTGAGAATAGTAACGGTAGCAAATGCAGCTTCACCCCAGAAGGTTGCAGGAGTTCTAGATTCATCAAGAATAGCACGAGCCATTTGTTGAACCAATCTGTTCATCCTTTCCACTACTCCATTTTTCTAAGGAGTCCTTGCAGTAGAGAATTCCCTTCTTATTCCATGTTCTTCACAAAAGTTGAAAAATTCATCTGAGGTAAATTCCCCTCCTCAATCAAACCCGAGGCATTTGATTCTGCAATCTGATTCATTTTTCAACCAAAGCTTTGAAAGCTTTGAACTTTTCGAAAGCTTCGTCTTTATGCTTCAGAAGTCCTATCCAACACATCCTATAAAAGTCGTCAATGAACAATATAAAGTATTTTTCTCCTCGAGGTGACTTTTTCCTTGATGGACCACATAAATCAGTATGGACAAGTTCAAGTAGCTTACTAGCTAATCCTTCCTTCTCAGGAAAATTAGTTTTGGTTTGCTTACCAAATTGACATGATTTGCATATTGTATTGTTTGGAATTATGATGTCAGGGAGATCACAAACCGCCTGATATTTGCATGCTTTCCTTATTTGAGAGAATCTTAGATGCCCCAATCTTCTGTG
This sequence comes from Pinus taeda, assembly GCA_000404065.3. Taxonomy (NCBI): domain Eukaryota; kingdom Viridiplantae; phylum Streptophyta; class Pinopsida; order Pinales; family Pinaceae; genus Pinus; species Pinus taeda. The sequence goes on from APFE030142527.1 coordinate 37,904, forward strand.
CCATAGCCAGTGTTCATCATTCTTGCTTAGATAGCATTGTTGTTGTCCTCCCTTAAGTATGTATAAATTATTTGGAGTTCTTATGCCTTTAATCACTATTTCTCCTGTATCAAGCTCACGAACAATACATCCATTTGATTGAAATATTACCTCATTTCCTTGATCACACATTTGGCTAACACTCAATAGATTATGCTTTAAGCCATCAACATACATAACATTTCCAACTTTGACCTTTTATTTCAAAATAATAGAACCTTTACCTTTTATGAGTGCAGGTGTGTCATTTTTGAATGAGACCTTCCTTTCCTTTTCTAAGGCACTATATGACTGAAGTTTTTCTTTATCACCTATCATATGTTTCGAACATCCACTATCGATGTACCATTGATTTTCTTATCCTTCCACATATAAGGCTATACAACATCTTTCTGGTTGCGGTTCTTTCTTTCTCCATGTTTTGGGACCCAATGAAGGTTGCTCCTTCTGAGATGTTTTCCAAAACTTACTCCTGCATTCAGAATCTTCATGACCAAAGTTGTTACAAATAGAGAATTCTGTTTCATTTTCAAGAGCAGAAAATTTATTGTAGGTCCTCTTCATGATCCCAGTCAAGCTCCTTTGATTTCATGCTTCTCGAGTCATGATGGTCTTGTAGGAAACACAGTGAGCAACTTTGTGTCCAAAGTTATGACATGAAAAACATTGGCCATTAAAGAAATTCCTGCGATTATCAAATCTACTATCCAGGTGATTGTAGTCTCCATTGACATTCATTCTTGAGGAAAACTGAGAATGATTTACTTGCAGTTGGTTGTAGCTTATGTTCATCCTTGAAGTAGATTGACCCTACTTTACTTGGTGATCTCTGTTCATCCTTGAAGTAGATTGATCCTGATTTACCTGGGGATTTGCTTTATGCCTTTGCTAACGATTGTCAACCTCTTCACTTCTCCTTGCTACATCTAGATAACTTTTGGAGGTGGATGGCTTCTATACTTGAGATGCTTCTTCAGTATATCCAAGACTTGTCTTGATTAGAGGAGAACGATGCAATTTGATAACCTCATCTAAAGTTTCAGATCCTTTAGCAAATCTAAGATTAAGAGCTTTTGGTTTCTCAATATCTTTTCTAAGTCCCACAATTTCACATTCTAGCTTTTCATTATGTTTTTCCCTTTCAGCAAGTTGGAATGTCAGAGTATATATGATCGTATTCTTTTCTTCTAAACAAATTTTAAGTTTAGAAATTTCTTCGTAGAGATCATCTTCATCTATAGCATCCAAGAAATCATCATCTTCAAAAGCCATCAAAAGTCTATAATCATTACCATGTTCATATTCATCACTATTTGAATGTCCATCACTATCTTCATGTGTATAATAGCTCTTCCTACTTACATTCTGTTTTCTGTTCCATTTAACCGGTTCCTTACCTTTATCAAGCTTATCTTTATGAGGACATTTGGCTACATAGTGACCGACTCTCCCACAAACAAAACATTTGAAAGGTAGCTTACCTCTGAATCTTCCAGAACCCCATTGAAGGTTCTTGACAAAGTTTGATTCTTCCTCTTCTTCTGATGCATGCCCTAACTTATCGTATTCTCCTTTTCTTGAAGCTGTGAATGTGGCTTCTCTCATGTTTGATGGTCCCCCTTTTCTCATTTCGAAAGAAGTTAGGATTTTGTGTAGCTGTGACATAGTAATACTTTGAAGATTCTGCTTTTCTTCTATGTCAAAAAATTTTGATTCAAACTTAGAAGACAAAGATCTTAGAACTTTTTCAACTAAAGTAACTTATTTTATTTCTGCACCCAAGTTTTTCATGGGATTAACAATCTCATCTATATGTAAGAAATAATTAGCCACACTTTCATCATTGTGCATTCTGAGAGTTTCATATTGAATTCTCAGAGATTGTAGTTTTGCATGTTTTACCTGATCGTCTCCTTCATAGCTTAGAATGATCTTGTCCCATATTTCTTTGGCATTTTTGAGCTGCATAACCTTGATGAATTATGATTGAGATAGACTCCCCAATAGAGTATTGATAGCCTTTACATTTGTTTCATACTACTTTTTACTAGCTGTATCTATAGGAGTTGCTGATGGGAATGTGTATCCTCCTTCCATAATATCCCAAACTTTTGCACCAAGAGATTGAAGATAGGCTATGGTTCTTACCTTTTAATAGATGAAGTTGCTCCCATTAAAGATTGGTGGTCTGATGGATGCCTCGTTTTCATAGTTTCTCATGATGATAGATCATCCTTCAAGCGATCAAGCTTCTTTTGAAGGACCTGCTCTGATACCAATTGTTGGAAATAATACTGAGAGGGGGGGTGAATTAGTATTATCAAGTCAAATAATTTTTCATTTTGAAACTTAGATATACGCTACTTCAGATATTGAAACCAGCGTGTACATGCAAATGTGTCTACAACAACTAGTGTATATTCAGTAAACTTAAGATTTAATAAATCTATTTGATCTTTAATCAGTGCATCTGAACTTCATTAACCATAAGGACAGTAAACAAGTGCAGTAAACAGAATAGATCATCACACATATGAACACAAGATATAAGGTGGAAACCCAATGTGGGTGAAAACCACTTGCTACAATGCTTCTCTATCTTCTTGTTAAAACGAAACTTCTTTTTACAATATTTCTGTACTGGTGCAGCCCTATACCTGTACACAAGCTTCTACCTGAAGAAGGCTACAACCTTCTCTCGTTCTCCAGCTTCTCCTGGAAGGGAGCTCCAACCCCCTTAGCTCTTGTACTAGCTATTGTACTAGTATGTATGTGCTGACCTACAGAAGGCTACAACCTTCTCTTTTCTTCCAGAGACCACGTTTCATAAATTTTCAGCCTATATCCATATGTAACATTAATCAAACATCAAATATATTTACATCAACCAATCCCATTGCACCAACCAAAACTGAATCAATCAATCACTTCTCTGGATGCTGTAACTAGAACACAGTAATAGTAACCAAACACCAATCCTTAACCCAGAATACTGTAGTAGTAAATAGAAGTAGCTAAAACATATTTTATGAGACGTATGTTACTTCAAGATGAAGAACCTACGTGCATACACTTCTGTATTAAGGCAAACCAGCGTATATGCTATTTTGAATTACTAAACCAGTGTGTATATGTGCCTTTGCTGTGTCGAACCTGTGTACAGATCTATAAAAGACAATTTTCCCTTTTCAAATATCTAGACATTAGTTATACCCAAATTATCAAATTTATAGATCATGTCATGCACCAAATATAATAGATAAAAATCACACAAAGATACTACTATTCAAGCCTTAACATCTTGACCCATCAATAGAACTTATCCTTCTTCTAGTGCTCAGGTTCCTCCTTGGTTCAAATCCAGCTATGCACCATAACCCAATGACCAGTATTCTAGATCTTGCTCTTCATAAGATATTCAATGCTTGAGTGAGTGCATTTTCCTAGTGATCTTCTTCCCCTTTTGTAGTCTTAGGCCTTAATCAATACCATGGTCCAAAACCACTTAGAACCAATACCTGGGTTCAACACTTCGGATGAGATACCATGGTCCAAAACCATAGGTCCAAATACCAAGGACCAAATACCATGGACTCAAAGCAAGTTTTCCCACATGTACGTGCTTTTCCGTGTGTGAAAGTGCACGCATACACATATGCAACTTTTGATTGGTGATCCCGCGTGTATATGCGACTTGGTTAAGTGGAAGATGCGTATATCTCTTTTTCTTTAATTCTGAGAGTCTGAACTATGATTTGTCATCTGAGTGAGTTGCCATTAAGGACAACACCTGTGTCATAGTGCCAAACGTGTGTCATAATGCCAACAATCTCCCCCTTTGGAATTGATGGCAACCAATGCGACTTTTGATTGGTGATCCCGTGTGTATAGGCGACCTTGTTAAGTGGAAACTACGTATATCTCTTTTTCTTTTATTATAAGAGTCTGAACTATGATCTTTCATCTGAGTGAGTTGCCATCAAGGACAACACATGTGTCATAGTGCCAAACCTGTGTCATAATGCAACAGAAACTAGTGTGCAAGTTGAAGAAGAGCTTGTATGGCTTAAAACAGGCTCCAAGGCAGTGGTATCTAAAATTTGACAGGTTTATGTTTGAACAAGGTTATACTAGATGTCACTCTAATCATTGTGTTTATCTCAAAAGGAAAAATAATGGCAGCTATATTATATTGTTATTGTATGTAGATGACATGCTTGTTGCAGGTTCTAACATGCAGGAAATAAATGTGCTGAAAAGAAAATTGGCAAACTCATTTGCAATGGAGGATTTGGGTGTTGTAAAACAAATCGTTGGTATGAAAATAACTGGAACACGAGAAGAATAAAAAATTAACATTGTCTCAGAGTGAGTACATAGAAAAGGTGTTGAAAATATTTAATATGTAGAATGAAAAACTAGTTAGTATACCTTTGTCTAGCCATTTCAAACTAAATAAGGAGGTGTGTCCCAAGACTCAGGAAGAAATGGCTTATATGTCTAAAGTTCCATATGCATCAGTAGTTGGAAGCTTAATGTATGCAATGGTCTACACAAGGCCTGATATTGCACATGTAGTGGGAGTTGTAAGCAGGTGTACGAATAATCCAGGAAAAGAACATTGGATGGAGGTGAAGTGGATTCTCAGGTATTTCAGAGGTACCTCAAATCAAGCATTATTCTTTGGTGGTTCAAACATTGCTCTACAGGGATATGTTGATGTAGATATGATAGGTGATAGAGATAACAGGAGGAGCACCACAGGGTATGTGTTTACTATTGGTGGAACAACTGTCAGTTGGGTTTAAAAAATGCAAAGTGTTGTTGCACTCTCAGCAATGGAAGCAGAGTATGTTGTTGCTACAGAGGGTAATAAATAAATGATTTGGTTACAAAGTTTTCTGGATGAATTGGGTAAGAAGCAGGAGTTGGGCAGGTTATATAGTGAAAACTAGAGTGCCATACATCTTGCAAAGAACTCTACATTTCATTCCAAGACAAAACATATACAACTTAGGTATCATTTCATATGGTCAGTGTTGGAAGATGGAAAATTGAAGCTGGAAAAGATACACACTAGCCAGAATCCTGCAGATATGTTAAGAAAAGTTGTAACCATGGAGAAACTGAGATATTTCTCGGTTTCAATTGGTCTTCATGTATGATTATGAAGATTAGAAACAACCAGGTCCAAATTGGAGCCATTTTCCAACAAATGAAGCAACGGTGGAGTTGCTATAATCAGTCTCCAAGTGGGAGATTGTTGGGTCCTGAGCCTGATTATCTTCTTTATTCATAGGTATCACTGCATTGGATCTCGGTTCATAATGTGGTAGCAACGTCACTCGTAATATTTGCGTTGCAAGGGGAGTCCAAGGGGGGTGGCTGTGATCTTTGGGAGCCCCCCTTGCTCCCAATGGGGGATAGGGGCAGTGCCCCCGAAGCTAAAAATAGATGTAAAATTTCATTGTAAAATGTTGTGATTTAGTAGTCAATCTGGGCCATTCATTAGGCGGAGATCTGACGATGTAAGTTATGTTTAATTTAGGGTTTTTTCCCTAGAAGGAAACCCCTTGCTATATATGAGGGAATTGTATTCCGTCTATGTAGATTTGTATTCTAAGTAAGAAAGAGAGAGGAGATTGTGTGAAAGTGAAGAAGGAATTACAGTGGATTTGCTGTAGTTTGTATCTCTTCAGTTTGTTGGATAATATAAAAGGAAGGACTAGTTGTTTCTCTGTGGATGTAGCCCAAATTTGGTGAACCACATATATCTGTCTCTCTTGTTTTATGTGTTTTCTGTGTTTATATTAATGCAATATATTTTATGTGTTCCATTGTTGTGTAATATATAATTTTCTAACAAGAATTCTAAATATTCTCTTCACTCCTCCCTTCATTCAATTCATATCCATCATCCACACTCATGTGATCACCTCTTGCGACCATCCCATTAGCTCAAAATTTGAGTTTCACCCCCTCTCTGGATTGCTACAGGAAGGACCTATAATTGCTATAGCAAGGGCATGTAGTGCTACAGGAGGGATTTGAAAAGCCACAGGAGAGGGATATGAAGGAAAGGATAACAAAAGATGACCTTGTAAAGGATAAATAAGGTTTCCCCTCCATGATCCACCATCCATCCATCACTCATTCATCCCAGTTCATAAAAAAAAATCCGCTTTGTCTGACCCTGTTAAAAATTTCTTCAAAAAACCCTGCACAACCCATCCTCTTCATTTCCACAAATCTAAACCACTCTCTCAAGATCTTGTCATTGTGCTCAAGACATTTTACATCCTATCCCATCACCCCCATTGAGATTGAAGACCCTATAAGAAAAGAAAAGGAATTCTACAAGAAGATAACCTCTTCTTGTAGCAGTGTGTGCACACATCACATAAATAAATAATCTTGTTTTTTTCTCATCGGTAGGGAGTTGATGAAAAATTATGAGGCCACTTTGCAGTAGTCATATCACTTCTAGCAGAACTCTTCACCACTAGTAACAACTTGGGCATTAACAAGGTACCTGCACACACAACAACCATAACAACCAAATATCATAAGGGGAAATGAAGAAATGCAAAAGAAAAAAACACAGCAAGCCAACTCCCTTGATGACGTTAATTAGGTTTAGCTCGATCATGTAAACCTTGCTCGGTTCGATCATGAGGTAGGCATAGGTATGGAAAACTCTCATATCCTCCCTATGTGTAAATAATGAAAAGTGTGTAAATGTCAAGAGGATTTGTTTTAATAAGTTGGAGGTGGTCAGTTAACTTGGACACCCTCGTCTAGTAAACAAAAAGTGATGGTAAGCAGTCATGCAACGTGGATGTGTCACATCAGTCAAGTTTGGATCATAGAGAGTGGGTGGTGATTATTAGGAATGAGGGAATAACTACTGTAAGTGGGGAAAACTGTCGAAAAGAGGAAATCTCATGTAACTGTTAGGTCATCACAATGCTCTAAGCCTAAGCCAAAAATGGCATGTTATGTACTCGAGCTTGAATTATTTTTCATAAATTCTCATTTCAAAAACATTTAAGGAGATGATGAGCTGAGAGTGCCATCAAGGAGTTTCGAACCTTGTTCTTCCATTTGTACAGGAGGGAGCTACAGGAAAGCTTGTAACTGCTACAGGGAGGCTGAGAGACTGGTGAAGGAAGACTAAAAGGGTGAAGGAATGCTACAAAGGGTCGAATTGGTCTCAAATTTCTTACCTTCATCCTAGACAATGTGATCAAAATTAAGTGCACCATCTCCTTCATCCATCCATAAATTGTATGCAAGGTGCACTTCAAATTCTACAGGAAGTTGCAGTAAACTTGTGAAATTGAAATATCTTTTTGGGTTGTAGATTAGAGGGAATAAGGGAAATTATCATCAACCAGGGATTTTAACTCACTTCTACCACTGAATTATACATAAAATCTATTATAGGAGGATCTCTCCTTTACTTAGCTAAAAAAATAGAGAATAGATGGGGGGAGGATTTAACATAAGGGAGCCCTTAGATACCAAAAGAATCCATCTACACCCTCTTGTGGTAGACATTTTTAGAAGACACCAATGGCTAGGATTCATTGAACTATTGAAAGGATATGATGACGACATTGCATTTGAATTTTCCATGGCTTTGAAATCACAATCAAAAGTCAGTGCCACCATTGTGGTGAGGGGATTAGCTATTTCTCTCAGCCCTGAGCTAATTAGGAGAGTGAAAACCCCACCCATAGGGTTCAAATGGAGTAGAGAAGAGAGGACTGCCAGTGCCATTTCTTAAAATAAATTCTTCACTCCCAATGAAAATCCTATTGATGATAAGAATGGAGTTAGGAGGGAAAACCTACCTTAAACTAGGGATGAGGTGGCCTACCATATCCTGAAATACATCTCTTGTGAAAGTAGTTTTAGTGTGGTCTATGCAAACCATTTTAGATTACTTCATGAACTCATATTTCAAGCATAATTGTCTCTGGCTCAAAGAATCAGTGTACTGTACTTCCTCCTATATTCCATTTGTGACATTAGTCAAAAAGTGAGAGAGGGAAAACACCAACACCTTGGTCACCATGGCCTCATTAAATTGATAGTGGTGGATGTCTTGAACAAATTGAGAATCCATGTCCTTTGGTCCAAATTCATAGAAATGGATAGAGAGGCCTTCATTGACACACAGAGCTTCACACCAGGTAAGACCCCATCCTCTAGTGTTGGAGGAAGAGAGGAGAAAGAAGAAGAATAAGAAGAATGGGAAAAGGTAGGAGAGGATGACGCAGTAGGGTTAGAAGAAGAGGAATGACAATTAGGTGTAGAGAGGATAGAGGAAGAAATAGAGGCAGGGGTTGAAAAAGAGAAAGATGAAGACAAAGAGGGGGAGAAACAAGGAAAACAAGTCCTTAGAAAAATACTGAGCCTAGACAAGCAAAGGTATCCCTAGAGCAAGCAAGTTTGTCTCCTAGACCCACTAAAAAAGAGGTAGTTGAAACCTTAGCTACCTTGAGCACCCAAGTCAAACCTAAAAAGAAGAGACAAAGAAAATTCCCCCTATACTTTAAGACTAGGAAAAGCACCAGGATAAAGCAAGGAAGGCTTCAAACTCCCACAAAAGCCCCTATCACAATTGAAGAGTCCCCAATTAAGAAAGATGAGGTGGAGTCCACTGAAAGAATAATTGAAGAGGTCACCTCTCCAAAATCCATAACAAACACTCCTATAGGATATTAAAGGAGTCCCACCACCAAATCAACCTCCTTCCAACAACCCAGGACACCTACCACTTGTTGGGTTGTGTTATATTCTTTCCACGACTAGCCTACGTAGTTAACTAGGGGGTTAGAAGGGGGGCGAAGGCCCACCCCTTCACTGCGCCGATTGAGTAGCGGTGGGGGGGGGGGGGCACAGAGGGTTTGGGGCAAGTTAATCCCACTTTAGGGGTCCAGGGAGCGCTCCCAGAAAATTTTGGTTGGACGCTATATTAGTGGGCGGACCTACCTTGGTTTGTGCATGTTTCGCACATTGTTCTTGGACGTATGGTTTCCGGTCCATGGTTTTGGATGTGATGGTTTTTGGTCCATGGTATTGGATGCTTCGGCATGTATAAATATGTATTGTAACATTGAAAGGAACATAATGAAAAATCATGCTGGTAGTCCTAGTTTTGGGATCCAAGCGAAAATGTTTATGTATATGTGTTTTATGTGTTATGCTGTCGCATTGTTTATTTTTTGTGTTTTTAGAATTTGTATGCAGGTAATTTCTGTATGGGATTAAAACCTACATTTGGTATCAGATCTATTTTTGGCTTCAAGGGGACGCCTTTTTTGTTGAGGGGTTTCGCCCAGGCCTGTGGTAGACCCTGTTCAGTGGGAGATCTACGAGATCGATTATGGTGGTGAAAGAAGGTGGCGGGTAGTGGAAAGATAGAGATCGAGAAATTTAATGGTCAGAGTTTTGAGTTGTGGAAACTCAAGTTGGAGGATCTGTTGGTGGATAAAGATTAGTGGATCGCAGTAGATCCGGGTACTAAACCAATGGGAGTATCTGATGAAGAATGGAAGAAGTTGGATCGGAAGGAAAAGAGCATAATACGATTGTGTGTCTCAGATTCAGTATTGCTGAATGTATCAGTGGAAGCTACGATGAAGTATTTGTGGAGCAAGTTAGGGAATTTGTACCAATCTAAGTCTCTGATGAATAAACTGTTCTTACGGAAAAAGTTGTATAACCTAAGGATGAAAGATGGAGAATTAGTGACAGAGCATCTGAACACATTTAATACTAAGGTAAGTTAGTTAGCATCTATTGATATTAAAATTTCAAACGAAGTTACATGCATCAGTTTGTTGGTTCTCTACCAAATTCATGGGATAGTTTGGTTATTGCAATAGGTAGCAATGCAACTGCCTTGTAGTTTGATGAAATAGTCTCATCCTTGCTGACGGAGGAGATGAGATGGAAAAATATGGAGAGATAGAATGGTGATGCATTTTCTATATGAGGACGGTCCCAAAACAGAAACAAAAATAAGTCATTGAGTGGGAGATCTAAATCTTTAGGAAAACATGTAAAGGTGGTGTGCTAGAAATGTGGAAAGGAAGGGCACTACAAAAGGGATTGTAAATCTAAAGTTACTAATAAAGGAAAGGGATATGATGATGCTCCTTCTGTAGAGGTGAAAACCACTTCAGATGAAGGTGGGAATGTGTACTTGGCTTCTTCAAGTACACATGTAGATCATGAGGCATGGTTGATTGACCCAGGTGCATCCTTTCACTTCACTCCCCATCGAGAGTGGTTTTACGAGTATGAGAAATATGATGGTGCTGATGTCTTCTTAGGGGATGATAGGAAGGCTAGAATCGTTGGTCTGTTAGAAAATTATATATTACAGAGCAATGGAACACACATAATATTGCATAAATATAAAACAAAGAAAATGCATAAAACCAGAGAGACATAGATATACGTGGTTCACCTAGTTTGGGCTATGTCCACCCCGAACAACCAGTCCTTCCTTTCTATTATCCAGCAAAATGAAAAGACACAACCTATAACAGATCCATTGAAATATCCTATATTTTCCCTCACAGTCTCACCTCTCTGTTTCTCACTCGAAAAATGCACATATATTCCACATTCTCAATGCAATTCTCTCATACAAAGAGAGGCGTTGCCTTCTAGGGCAAAAAAACCTAAACTAAACATAAGTTCTATCATTAGATCATCCACCTAATGAACGACCCAGATTGACTAGAAATTACTATACTTTTACAAGGCAATTTTACATCTGTTTTTAGCTTCGGGGGTGCTTCCCTCAAAGCCCCCGCAGGGGGATCACCAGCCCCCGGAACCCTAGCTGGGGGGGAATCGGCCCCCCGAACCCTCGCGGGGGGGACAATTCGCCCCCCCCACACCCCCTGTGTGGAGGGGTGTACAAACTTCCTGGGGTATACATCCAGCTAAAACAAAGACCTCTAAACAATCTTGCTCCATACTCAACATGGTCGTGGAAAATTAAAGTTGAAGTTGCAAGGTGGAAAGGTTAGAACACTTCCGGGTGTTCTGCATATTCCTGCATTGGCTAGAAATCTGATTTCTGTAACCAATTTGGATGATGCAGGTGTAAAAATAGTGTTTAAGAAGGATACCTGCAAGATGGTTCAGGGAGCACTGGTATTGATACGTGGAGTTCGGATTGGAACTTTGTACAAGCTACAAGGTAGCACAGTTGTTGATGGGTGCAATATTTCTTTGGTTCTTGAAAGTGGAGTAGAAAATATAGTGGTCTCTGGAGAGAATACCATGCTCTAGCATCAAAGGCTTGGGCATATTGGAGAGAAGGCCCTTCAAATACTTCATGGTAAAGGTATGGTAGAAGGTATGAGTAATAGCTCTTTGGATTTTGATTTCTGTGAAATTTGTGTATATGGGAAGCAAAATCGGGTGAGTTTCCCCTCTGGTGGTAATAGGGGGAAATAGATATTAGAGCTTATGCACAGTGATGTGTTTGGACCTGTGAGGGTTCCATCACTAGGTAAGTCTATATACTATGTATCATTTATAGATGACTTCTCAAGGAATACATGGATATATTTCCTTAATAAGAAATTTGAAGTCTTTGAGAAGTTTAAAGAATTTAAAGCTCTGGTGGAAAACTAGATAGAGAAGAAGATAAATGTGCCGAGGACAGATAATGGTGGAGAGTTTTGAAGTAAGGAATTTGAAGAATTTTGTAAGAAGTGTAGTATAGCATGGCAGAAAACTACTCCATATACACCTCAGCAAAATGGAGTTGCAGAAGGAATGAACAAGACATTGATGGAAAGGGCAAGAAGCATGCTCAGTGGTGCCATGTTAGGACAAGAATTCTGGGCAGAGGCAGTGGAGAGAGCATGTTACCTGATCAATAGATCACCTTCATCTGCGTTGGAGGATAAGAATCCACAAAAGGTATGGACTGGTAAGAAACCCTCTCTTTCACATTTGAGGGTATTTAGATGTGATGCATATGTACATGTTCCAAAGGAGAAACGAACCAAGTTGGATAGTAAATCTGAAAAGTGCATCTTTATTGGGTATAAGGATGGTTTAAAGGGTTATAAGCTTTGAAACCCAGTAACAAGTAATGTTGTATACAGCCGAGATGTGGTGTTCAGAGAGGTGAAAGATGTTATTAAACATGAAGTCCAACCAAAGGAACCTGAGAAGATAGAGTTTGATCTAAAGGAGGAAGAATCATACTCTATAGTAGAGGAAGAATTAGAAGATGAAGAGCCACAAACTCTGGGTGTGAGAAGATCAGTTCGAGAAAGAAGGCAGCCAGAAAGGTGTAGTCCATCTACTTTCTATTCAAATTTTGTTTTATCTATTATTGATGATGATCCCAGAACTGTGAAGGAAGCAGTAGATTTAGAGGATGGAAAACTCTGGAAAGAGGCCATGGTTGATG
>APFE030142533.1:0-38911 GCA_000404065.3 Pinus taeda
CCACAGTTTGGCGTTTCATCTCCTAGGGTTAGGTTTTGGAATGTTAAGGGTTTTTCATTGTTTCTCAACAATAAATAGGCCTTCGAGCCTCATTGTAACACAGTTCAGAGGCATGTACCCGTCACATCTCTTCTCAGAGATAAGCTACCATCGCCCTAGCTAGTTTATTTCCATTTCTGATTGTAAGCATATTTCAGTATTTTCCATTAATGAAATGAAGTATTATTTCCGCTGCATATTTGTGTATATGGTTATCTCTGTAATTTGTTGCGTTCCTGTTTAAATCCGGATCAATATAGCAAAGGCTAGGGTGGCCCTTGACATTCCCCTTTGTGACTATTCACCTACCATCATGACTCTTCAACTACTTTATGACTATTACATTCAACTATTGATATTTGAACTTCCACTTGAAAAGATGTTACACACAATCTACACATGTACCCATGTGAGACAAAACAGACTTGTGAAAGCCATGCAAGACATCACTAACACTCAGATTGTTGTGGTAAGATGAACTCTTCGACATCCTTGTATTGGTTGACGGTGGTTAAATGATTCCAAGCTTGGTTGTCTGTGAGGGTGTATGTGCGCTTAATGGTGACATATTTCTGAAAGAGAACTCTTGCTTAAGTTTCATCCAGGTACGCTGATATGTTCCCTCTATCCAATTCATTTGATAACATGCACATCATCGTCTTGAGTGTGGTTGGACCAAAAAAATATTGATGCATAGTGTTTGTGATGATCTACAAGTGTGTGATCGTGACCATACGCATGAACTTGTCGAAGTACATGTTCAGTTCTAGTCGGACATGCTTCTTGTCTTCACCTCAGTCAGTGTGCCAAATGTATAGGATTGCATGCATGCACACAATGACATGCATGCTGCTGAATTCCCTTGCATGTGATCCACATCACTACTCACCTTGTCTCCTTTGTACCCACTGCTGGGATGGATCTATAACTTGTATGGGTGCATTTTCATCGATCTGTGCATGTTGCGCCCCCTACTATACCTATTCCTACTGCAATGAATTCTCTCGTCTATGCAGCTCTTGTTCTTCCTTGAGTTACCGCTTTAGCACATGCAACTCCTTCTTTGTTTCTCTATATTCCTTTTCGTGATATTAATGTCATGTCGTCACCTCATAGCATGATATTCATGTTGAGCTGTCACGAGTGGATTTTATTTGAACTTGTAGGTTTGCTCCAACTTTGTGTTGTTAACAACCTTCCTCTTGCATTCGTTGCATGTGGGTGTGCTGCCTTCTGCTACTATTGATGGTGTTGCTCACCGTGACGCTGCTGCCATATTATCTTGATGTCATTTTCTACAAACAACTTGATGTATTCATAGGTAGGCAAGCTCATAGACTTACATGGGTGCAACCACTGTTGTGCTCCCAACAGTGTCCTTTGAATCTGCTCTTTTGAAGGCCATTGTACTTGTGCTACTAAGAGACAGACAAATACTCGTGATTCCTAGAGACATAAAAACACTGGTCGCAAGAAATCTGTTAGTCAAGAACGAAAACAAACTTAAGGATCGAGTTGCAATATACTTGTGTAATTGATCATCAAGGTTGCATAATTTTCGTTGGGAGGTTGAGAGACTAACTGCGAAAACTACAAAAGGCATAGTCTAGGCTATGAGGAGGCTGACTGACTACTGGAAATGCATAATGCATAGTCTATCTTGGCCTACTAAGGATTGAAACTGTGCAATGCGTAATTTCAGTCAACAGTGACATGCAACCAAAAAATTGCATTCTGGAGTTTGTGGGGCTAGCAGGACACTACCTCCAAGAATTTCACAATGAAATCCTGGAGGTCAGTGCTAGGCCAGACTTGCATAATTTCTAGAGAGAAGGAAGGACCTCACTCCTAGAAACATGTAGTACTAACTGGGAAAGGCATGGTTCAAGCCAAGGCAATCCAGACCAGTTGACGGTTGAAAACATGAGAAGTGTGAATACATGACGAGATGTGTAAAAATAGGACTAAATGATTATGCATGCAAAAAGTAAGTGCACAATTCAGAAAATGGGATGCATGCATGTGTGTGAAGAAGGTCATTGTGATGGTGATTATCGGTCAAAAACAATGTGATGCATGCAAAAGTAGTGAGATTCCAACAAAAACTGAAACAATACTTGTACAAGCTAACATGCATGCAAACTACAACAAGCGTTCACATAAATCAAGAAGACAACATTCACACAATTCAAAACACAAAAAGTGACATAAATGTCGTGTAAGGCATGTGAAGCAGGATTACCTCGAAACAATTGAGATGAATGTGCCAATGACTCCTAGATGTGATGTGGTATGTTAGAGCTACAAGGTTGATGTGAGGAGTGAGCTCTGTAGAGTCTGGTTGATGAGTTTTGATAAGATCAAGGTTATGACGTGCATGCCACAAATCTAGGAAAAGAAACACTTGGTAGAAGGTTTCTAAGATGATCCTTGCATGAAACCTCCAGCTGCTAAAAATAGATCCCTAAATCTAGGTATGCCTTTTCATGCTAGCTTGGGAAAAGAAGTCCATGCATGAAAATCAATTTTACTTGGTCCCGGAGGGAACTGGTCAACCTGATGGCACATGCATCAGTATACAAGCCTAGGATAAAAATCTGTGTTGTTCTTGGGCTAAGCAGAGTTGGCTGTCCCAGAGGGATTATGCTATTTCTGGGGGGAATAGGTGAATGTCCCCCATGATTGCACAATTTTTGGGTTGAGGAGCTGTCCTGGGTGAGATTGAAAAATTTTCTCAAGGAAGCCTCTTTGATTGCATTTCGTAATGTTTGAGCCTAGTAGGGTGCCTAACTAATTTGCACAATTTCTTCTATTTTTGGGCTTGTTGTCCCAAAGGGATTGAGCAATTTCTGGGAGAGAAAGGTAACTACTGCCCATCATTGTGCAATTTCTGGGCTGAGCAGTTGTCCTAGGATGAATTACGCAATTTTTTAGAGGAATACAGTAAGGAAGAATTGTGCAATTGTGCAATTTCTCGAGGGAAGGATGGTTCCCCTTCAGAAGTGTGTAATTCCCATAGGGAATTGCTCAACCAACAACTAAAACTAATTCCATAAATCACACTGTGAAGGAGGTGGAACAAACTTATGCACAAGCTGACAAGACTCTATGAAATAGTTGAAGCTGATGTGTTTTATAGTGCAAGATATGTTGTTGAGGATGGTCAGTAAGGAGGCTCCAAAACAAAGCTAAGGAGAAAGTTTGGATAGTGGTTGTAGCCACTACAACACTTGGAAAAACACTGATAGAACTCTAGCTCTCTTAATGGACCTTGTTCGTGAAAAGCAAGCCTAACACCTCTAGAAGTATTGTTCAGTTCTCTGTTCATCTTGGTCTCCATACTTGGTTGATTGTAAGATGTATCATCTACTAGGCTCTTGGTCATTCGACACACATTCCAGGCCAAGCCAACACAGTTGTTTCGATTGGGGATGATGGGTATATATGTGCACAAGTCATATGATCATCATAGTTTTAGTTTTGATCTCTGGTATTGCTCCGCTGCCAGCAGGCCTGGACAATTACCCAGTGCGGTCACGCAGGAACACAAGCATCACTCCACTAGTAGTGAGCCTGACCAGTACCTTGACAGAGTTACTTGCGTCACCTCTCTACACATGAAGCCTTTCTCTTATTTTTCCTTATTCATTTTTCATTTTTTTCAAACCTTTTCATATTCCAATTTTTAAATTTTTTTCATAATTGTTCATAGTACTTGTTCATTTTAGAGGTGGAAGAGGGATCCCAAATTATTGAAAATAGAAGAGGGCATTCCTTCAGAGAAGTAGTTCATATATACCTTTAACGTGATTATTAAGGTCTTCCTCCTCGCCTTACTCTACTTGACTCAGGTGATAATGATTAGTCCAAAAACAACCAACTAAAGTAGGTGATACTATTTCGTGCACAAGCATTGTGTTTTCATCAAGGTTCACTTTGTACAATACATATTTTCCATTAATGTATCATGGACTGAAAGTAACAAGTTCTTCATGAGAGAGTGGACAATAGATAACCAAATGTTAATAGTTATACAAGTCCTCTTGTACTTTACCCAGGCTTCTTTCAAGAGTCACAAAGAGTCCATGTGAAACTAACCTATGAATGAAAACAAGCAAACAAAACAAAATGCAAAGCAAGAAGCAAAAGAAAATGTGTATGAAAAGTGAGTAAGAAAACAAATAAGAAAGCAAGAAAACACACAAAGAAACAAGCAAACAAATAAGAAGAAAAAACTACTCCTACTCTTAAGCTAATAGTGCATGGGTTGTCTCAGGTGAAGTGATACATCTAATGCAGCCACCGGTGCTTTGGTCGACCCATGTTGGTGAAGGAATGGTTTGAAAACATCACAGTTGCTCAAACTAGCATGCATTAAAGATATAATGATGAAGACGGACACACCCCAAGCTTATAAGCATCCACATAACAAAAATGAGTGAAAGCACATGACATGCACTCTGTGGATTTTCCATGGTGTTTTTCTACACTGCATGTAGATGTTGAGCGTATGCATTATCTTGACTATGGCATGCAAGAAAACGTGAGAAAGGTAGACCACTTATGTTGTGCAAGTGTGCTTGTTATGTAAGATTTCTCCAACGCATGAGCAGTGGGATTGTGTATTTCAAGTGGAGGAAGAGAAATCTAAGTGTTGGATTGATCTTCAATGCATACAGATGAGTGATGAGGAGCCTTGCATGTTTCAACAATTTCTTGATCGAAAGTGAAACAAACCTGAGGAAAGCAAGGGCCTGACATAACCATTAGCTCGGGTTGAAGTACAATGACAATCTGTGGGGTTTCGACTTCATCAAAAGATATATCATCATAGATGAGTGTCATAGATAAAATAACAACGATTGAATCAACATCATGATCAGATGAAGAAGTAGAGAGATCACGACAACCAAGATTAGAAAATTCAAGATGTTTGTCGGCATCCTCATGATTTGATGAATCAGATAGAGGGGCAGATTAGAAGCAACGATATTCACCCTCTATGTTTTCATATATCCTAGATGACAGATTCGACGGATTTTCAGAGGAAGATGTGTCCTCTCCGCAATGTAATGACAGATTGATAGCTGATATGTCCTATGAACGATTGGAAGTAGAAACATCTAGAAATGGGTTTTCACAGGGGAAATCAATAGTGGCAGAATCACAATAGATGTTAGGATAGAGCAGGTGAGGTGCAGATGGGAGGGAGTCATCCTTCACCATCAACTCTTGTTTAGATTCCTCCACACACCCATCATGAATGATGGCACAAGTTGGATGCATGACACCAACTCCGTTGACAACTTGATCCTCATTCACAACTAGTGAGAAGTCTGGAATAGAAAAACACAAGAAAATACAATCCAGAAGATCAATGGAACATGGGGATGGAGGTTGAGGGAACGAATCCACGTGACTTTCAAGCCAAATTTGTGCAGATATCAAGAGCAGGTAGGGTGGGAGGATGTGACCATTCAACAGATGTGTGTGCATAATCTCCCACATCACTTTGCGGTGTTGGAGATGTTTGAGGAGGTGAAGGCAGGTAGTCACTTGTGATAGCAACTGTGCCTACCTATGATTGCATAGCTCCATCATCGAAGTGTGTTGAAAAGGATATGAATGATTTCAAGAATTACATATTTTTGGATATGTAAAGAAGATACTCAAATCTTCCATCGACAAATGTTGCCTTGAGGGGGCCTAACCTAGGTTCAGCATTTGTTGGCTTGAGGGGGTCTAATGCAGGTTCAACATTAGTTAGCCAAAAAAATCCCTACGCTAATGTCCCTTTCGGCATCAGTTTTCGAAGCGTTGAATGAAGTCTCACTCGAATTAGTATGGGGGGATGCTAGAACCAAGTTTTTGCACCTTGAGATGGTCGTGATGTCGTTTTATTCCTTTTATTGCTGCCTTTGTGCAAGTGGCTTTGCTCTAGTGCTTATGAGACAAGCCTTCTATCTCGTTCATTTATACCTCCAGGAAAGGGTTTGGCTATCCTTCACGCATCCCTAACCCTTGATCTAGACCCTCTCGCACTACCAAGGTAGCGTAACATGCAGATTCCTAGATTAGTCCAAGTGTCTTACTTATCTTAATAGTTACTCCTAGTTAGCACCATGTAAATAGATATTCTTATATGCATTCAATCATCTCACATAATCATACACATTCATGCATCACATAAACAATATAAAGTAAATTCATACATAAAATGATAAGATGCCTTAATCAGAACAAAGACACATCAATTGTAGAATACTTCTCTTTATTAATGTCATCAAGTGATTACAGACTTTATTCACCTTGTGCAGACAGCTACATGGGTCCGCGCACTTAGTTACGGACTTCTACTATAGGCCACTGTGCACTCAGTTGCAGAGCCTCCACCTACAATATGACCCAAAACCTAGACTTCTTACTTCAGAGCTATTACTCTCTTACATTGTGTGACTCTAAAACTACTTAGATCTTTGCTCTTTTATACAATTCCATGGTCCACAGGCCATGGGTAGATATCTTATAGCCAACTTTACTTTACGGAACTAAGGGCAGACAACCCTTTATGACTTATAACACCTATGCACTCAGTGACCACAACATAAGATTCTTTAACATTTTATTACAAAATTTGACTCAAACATGGGTTTTTAGCCCCAAAACTTTCCTTTGAGGGATCCCATTCTTAACAGGCCCCCAACAGGCCCCCAAAACAAACATCTTGACTCACCCTTGAGTCACTTGTTAGGCGCAATGATATTTGTGCTATGTCCTTCCAGCTCAACCCATATGACTGCAACTTCTGTCGTGGATTGAACTACTGCCTGCTCACATCTTCCCTTGTCTTCTCAATCACTACTCTTATGCTGTTGGCCTGAAGATTTTGTAGCGTTTCCTGCAGAGTCACAAGATTGCCTTTGATAGTCCTTGTTCTTGCGTAAGCCTCATCCAACCAAGGCTTTAGTCTTTCCTTGAGCACTGCTTCCTTATGCAGTGTTGCGTCTACCTGTTCCTTCAGCTGCTTGGCCTCCCACAACTTGGCTAGTCTCTGTGTTAGCGCGATGGTTCATGCTATGCCCTTAACCTCATCGTAGTGTTGTTTTAGCTCAAACATTTCCATCTCCAGCATTTGTACATTGGGGCCCTCCTACAAGCTGGGTAGGACCTCAAATTACTATTTTAACAATTGCGTTCAACCTACTACTGCAGTATCCACTACCGCTACTACCTCTGTGATAGTGGTCGCCCACTGTTCCTTCACTTTGGGTGGAGTTGATGGCTAGGCCCTAAACTGTAACTCTGTAATCTGTAGGTTCAAGTCTAACTAAACCAGTTCCCTCTCAGTCTAAGTGTCACGTACCCCTGTGGCCAACTTGTGGATGCGTACCTTGACTGGCTCCTCCTCCGAAATGACCAACTCTAGGACCATTCTGCATGCCTCCTCAATGACATACAAAATTATCTTTCTCTTATTGGTCACCTCGGTCTCAGCAAAGATGGAAACATTTATTTGTAGGGCCATCTACTAGTTATTGATCCATTGTTCACTAATCACCTAGAGGGCGTGGTGCTCTCAGGCCCTTAGTTCTTCAATTACTCCATCCTGCAAAAGGTGGAGTGCTTGATTCAAGAGAACTACCAGGTTCAACCGTACTCCCTTTAGGGAACCAATAGTGGGCTTGTAATCCTCCTTCTCTATGGTAAATACTCCATCTGGTAACACTATCGCACTAGAAGCCTTTGTGTGCAGCATATTGGCAGCCTCTATAGTGCCGATAGCCAGGATAGTAGACATTGTACTAGCCTGTGAGGCGAGGGTCTGCAACTCCTACAACCTTGTTTGGATGGCCCCTAAAATGATCTGCTACTACTCTTCAAATTGTTGCAGGGCCTCCATGGTGACATCCCTCACTATGTCACTGATATCATGTAAATTTCCCTTTGTTAATGTAATGGGGTCCAGCGAGGTCTTGGTCGCCTTTGATTTCTTCCTGGACCCTCCTTTCTCTAGCTCTCTTGGGCGCTTGATGTAGTTGGATGTATCATGGGGGTCTGCGTCGTGTTTTTCATTTGTTTCCTCCTTGGTCTCTGGTGAAGGCAACCTCATGCCTTTGTCATAGTCGCACTTTGTCCCACCTATCTGCTTCACAGCCCCACTACAGATTTTCAAGGATCTGAGCCGTAAATTTCATCTTAAATGCTGGCCACCTACTCCATCTGGTCGAATTTCAACCGTCAAATCATGAACAATTACCTTAACGGTCACTTTCCTGCCAACCTACATGATTTCTCCCTGGGTAGCGTAGCTCCCTCTATGCTGTCGAGGACCTTGTGAGTCTTCCTTGCTTTGAACCATCCTCCAATCACACACCTTCGCAATCTGAGTAGTGTATTTTATAGTCTCGTGCCTCCTTTCAACTCCCTAGAGTGCTAAGACTATGCTACATTCATCTAGTCATATGGTCAGGCTGCTGGTGTATGGCTTCAGTCGACTACCATTCACCTTTCCTCGGAAGGGATCTCCGTTTAATTTGGCCAGCTTTACCGCTCCTTCGTTAGTAATCCCCTTGATGGCATAAGGCCATAACCAGTCCATCCAGAACTTTCTTGGAAATTTATCAAATTTACTATCATATAACAAAACTAGGTCATTTACCTTAAAGGTGCCTAGCTTAGTATGTTGATCATGCCATGCCTTATCACACTGCTTTGGACCTGTTGGTGAAATCCAACTAAAAATCTCTCTTCATCAAGATCATTCAGTTGTGTGAGCCTTTCCTACAGGGCTCCATGATCCATCATACCTATGAGCATTTCTATGCGTAGGGTAGGCACAATATATTCCATAGGCATTACCGCTTCAACACCATAGAGAAGCCTAAAAGGGGTTTGTCCAGTCAAATTCTTGCATGTCGTTCGATAAGCCCATAGTACTATAGGAATTCGTAGGTCCCAATCACTTCACTAAGCATTTCAAACCTTGGTTAGCATGTTCTCCAACACTTTATTGAATGCTTCCACCATCCCGTTAGCCTGCGAGTGATAAGGCATGCTCTTCTGGTGATATACATGAAATTGCTTTGTTAGCGTGTTGGTCGTCCCATTCAGAAAGTGCGTACCATGATCACTCATCAAGATCTCTGGACAGCCAAAGCACATTAATACATGCTCAAATTGGAACATCATGGAAGTCATGCCCATGGAATCCTTCACTAGTTGTGCCTCTACCCAACGAGTCAAATACTTTGTCACAGTGATAATGTATCATGCTCTTGTCTTTCCTTGGGGCTGAATGGGGCCCACAAAATATATCTCCCATTTATCAAAGGGTTGCAACGTCATATGAGGATTCAAAGGCATCTCATCCCTCTACAATGGCCTGCTAGTCCTTTGACATACATCGTATGCCTTGCAATATGCTTTTGAGTCCTGATGGAGGGTTGTACAACACAACCCTGCACGTAGAATCTTCTGCGTCGTTTCTCTCCCTACATAATGTCCTCCCATGGTGCCCCCATGAGCATCTGTGAGGATGCTACTTCTTTCAAACTCAGGTACATATTGTTGCAATATCTCATCAGACCCCATTTTGTATAGATGCCCAACTATGATAGAGAAATCTGTCGCACACACCACTAGTTCCTTCTTCTATTGGACAGTGTATCCTTCTGTGGTAGTTCCTATCATTAGGAAGTGTATTATATCTTCAAAATGACCATCTACAATGCACATTGAAAATAGTTGCACGTCAGGCAATTCTTCCTCCAAATTAGTAGGCTCTTTCCCTCTTTCGATTTGCGACAAATGGTCTGGTCCCGCGTTCAGTCGTACAAGTTTCACAAGAACCGTAAAATCATATTCTTGGAACAATAAAAACCATCGACAGATTCTCCCCACCAACACAGGCTTATTGACCGAGTACATCAGCACGAAATGATCTATGTACATCTTAAAATGGCCTCCCAACAAGTAATGCATAAACTTTTGAAGTGCATATACCATAACTAACCGTTCGCACTCAGTAGTGGAATAGTTCTTATCTACTTTAGATAAGCTTCTTCTTGCAAATGCAATAGGGTTGTACAAGTCTTCTCCACCAGCTTGTGTCAGTACTGCTCCCAATGCTATACATGATGCATCGACATGTACGTGAAACTCCTTCCTCAAATCCAAGAAGACTAGGATTGATGCAGTGACCATCTTTTCTTTCAATACATCCAAGCTCTTTTTACACTCTTCATTCCAGCAGAACATGACATCTTTCTTTAACAATTTCTCCATAATCGTGGTGATCTAGCCATAGCCTCTGATAAACTTTATGTAATAACCCGTATGTCCCATGGTGGCACATAGCTATTTCACACTCCTCGGGGCTTCTAATTTTAGTATCGCCATAATATTCATGGAGTTTACCATCAATCCCTGTCTGCAAACCACATGACCCAACATGGTCCCAAAGGGAACATAAAACAGACACTACTTTAGGTTGAGCGCGATCTGATATCTTCGACAGGTATCCAACATTTGGTGCAGGCTTGCTACATGGAGTTTCACCAACTTGAACACAGTCCAATCATCAAGGTACACTTCCAAGAATTTATGAATAAACTCCTTAAATGTAGCAACGACTACATGCAAGGAAATCATGGGTGCATTCTTCAATCCAAAAAGAAATAAAGTGTACTAAAAATAATGCCACACAGTGGTAAAGGTCGTTTTGCTCCTATATTCTAGCACGATTTTGATTTGGTGGTACCCCACAACCCATCAATAAAGGAATATGCTTCTTGGCCACATACATTGTCCAACACTTTATCAGTGAACATAGTCAGGAAAGGATCATGTACGTAAGCATCATTCACCTTTATGAGATCCATGCATATCCTTATTTCATCCTTCTGCTTCTTCTCTCATACCACCATAGGTATTACCCAGTCAAGCTCAATAATTCTTGCCACGAGCATCTTATCTAGCTCCAAGCGAACCTTTTCCTCATACCTTGGATTGAGATGATAAGGCCTCTACTTAACAAGCTTCGCATTGGGTTTCAATGTGATCTTCATCATGCCTAGGTCCCCGATTTTCCCCTTCAAATCCATGAACTTGGTAGTGAATAAATCGTGGTATTCACGAAGCAATTTAGCGACCTTGGCCACAATTATGTCGTCCCAGTAATCTCCAATATTTGTGAATTTTGGCTTTGCCTCCGTACCAATGTTTACTTGTTCCGTTTTTAGTAGCGCGGTTATATCCCGATTCTCAACCTGCGGTCCTCCAACGTCATGGTGCCCTTCCATTTCAAGGATGTTAATTTTTCTTGGATCCTTGTTCTCTTCTTCAGTAGTTACGTTATAAAATTCTAGCACGTGATTCAGTTGAGTAGCCCATTCAGGCTGAATTAGGTCTAAAGGATCATGCAATATCCAAAAGATTGCTACTTTTACCTCTTGTACTGCTTCATCAATATTGTCAAACACATCTTCAAAACTGAATGTCATCATGAATCCTTCACGCAGGATATCCCATACACCTGTCCCATGGTAGAGATATATTTCTACATACTTGTTCATCGGGACAATATCCAGTGTCTGACAAAAAAAGTTCACCCATTCACGCTAGGGCTTCTCTCCATAATCTTGTGCCCACTTGGCCAAGTGCATACGCAGATTGTCCTGCCCTTCATACTTGTCTGTCATTCACATCTTAAGCTTCCCAAAGTGATTTCTCATCATTCTCCTACATTCACTCCAATCATCAATGCTTTCATTGTGCATACCCCACCACCTTGTAGGCGTAGTGTGCAGTGTGCCCAGTCCAATGCCTGGAAGAGATCCCTTTCTGGTACCTCCCTCTCAAATGCATCTAGAAAAATATCTACGTCATTTAGGCTATCATAAGTAGGCATATTTCTTACCTCTGACGACACATAGTGCAGTGATCAGGTGATCATGTTACAACTCAATGTGGTTACTTCATGTAAGCAATTCTGCTAGCACTCTAGTTCTTCATCAGAGTCAGAAGTGCATGGACTCTAGTGATCTCATGTCATTCATCCATCTATTGTTGGATTCACCAAATCTTGGTCTCGTGCTGTTATCTTATAGATACAGTCCAAATTGTCATCACTCTCATAATCGTGAACTGGTTCAGTATAACGCGAACCTTCAACAGGATCTCGTGGTACTGTTACACGGAGCATTTTCTTTTCAAATATCATCTTCCACTTCTTTAGGTTGATTACCCCATTCATATCAGCAGCCCAATCAATTCTAAGGAGCACAGGATATGGATTGTTGTCATCCACAATCTCTATTACTTCAAAATCAGCCAGCGCACTTGCACTTTCAATATCCACAGTCACCCCCTATAGCCGCTCCATGGGGATGATCTTCTGCTGATTCACCATCCTTAACTGAATTAGAGAGCATTGTAACACGGATTTCCCCATCCATTCCCAAGTCTGTTTAGGTAGAAAATTTGTGTTTGACCCCAAGTGATCCATCTCATACTCTCCTATCTGCACAGTCAGTCTCGTTTCTTGTCCTGTCCTTATTTTATGGTTACCTTTCTTTCACACTACACGAGGCTCAGTCAGAGTCTTTCCATGGCATCTATTTATGAGCTCCTAGAGCCCCTTCACGACCTTTCTATCACACAATAGCTTCATGTATGTTTCCAACAAGGTTGTAAGCATAGAGGGGTCCATCTCCTAATTAGGCTTATCCTTGCTTCATGAGGTGGAGGCCTCAGCGAAGATCTTGTTCGCTTCCATGAAGGTTTTGCATGCGCCCTCCAAATCAAACTCAGTTTCATTTGTTAGAGCTTTGTGTACCTATGTACTATTTTCTTGCTATTTCCCTTGTCATCTCCTATTGCAATTCCACTTTGGAGCACTATATTCACATTTGGATCCTCTTCGCGCGGCTCAGACCTCATCATCTACAGGTTCTGAGTCAGCGGAGGTGGTCATGTATCCTCGCTATCAGTGTAGGAAAATATTTCATTTCATCATCAAATAGAGTGCAATACTTGCACGAAGAATGTGCTGGGTTAGTGTAATCGCGACACTGTGTCCTACTCCTCCGCAATTGTAGCAGACCAACTGTCGCTAACCTCTGCGAGGTCCTCCTCTGCCTCAGCCTCTTCTATGCCCCTGAAATCCTATCTGCACCATCCCTGCACTCTGGTCAGGGGGCCGCATTTTGACATGAACCCTATAGGTGGGAGTTCTATCCATCATCAATTCATAACTTCTGTTATTACTCTCATCATGTTATACTGACCTACAAAAATTGCAGAACAATTCTTGCAGTGTTTATACAAACCTCTGCAAGAGATGACAATTATCTGTGGCATGTTTTCCTACTACCTAAGACATAGCACACCACAATGCAAGCCCCACTCTCAGTCCTGCTTGAGCTTCCAACTGTTGGCGTGTTGGGGCCTGACCCAGGTTCAGAGTTAATTAGCCAAACAAATCCCAGTACTACTGGCCCTTTTGGCAATAGTCCACAAAGCGCAAATTGAGGTCTCACCCGAAGTAGTATGGGAGCGTGCTAGAACTAGGTTTGCGCACCCTAGAGATGTCTGATGAGTTCAACTAGTCCGCAGTTTGTCCTTACACGTAGGTTGCTTTGCACACTTTCCTGTTCCTCGCAACCTGATATACTGCGTTCGTGCAACCCTACCCAAGGCTTGTGCACCACGCTCTATCTTATTACACAAAACCTTGCTTATATTCCAATATTAGTTAATTATCTTTACCTACTTGCGTGCTTTAAGTTATACTCAACAACATAGAACTTTCATACAGGTGCACGCAGTAAATAAACAATATATTTGCAAATTATATAAATCATGTATTAACTCGAGAACAGATACACATAATTATAGAAAAACTTATCTTTATTGATTCTTTCCATGGTTATAGACTCGACTTGCCCTGCACACTCAGCTGAAGGGGTCCACGCACTCAGCTGCGGACTACTAGGCCTCTGCACACACACTTGCAAGGCCTTCTCCTACTCTACGACCCACAAACACACTCTACACTTTGACCCAACCATTTAGACTTCTCATGCTCATTTATATCTCTTCCTATTTTTACACTTAGAGCCTCGCTCTCTTTATACAATCCCATGGTTCATGGACCATGGGTAGGTCTATCCAGCTAACATTACATTACAAAAATAAGGCGAACAACCTTGTGACTCTATCATCCTTTCACACCACGCGCCCATAATTCACAGAGATTTTACAACAAGATTTGTTCAAAACTTGGGCTTTAAGCCCCAAAACATGCCTTGGGGGGCTTCCATGCCCAATAAGCCCCTAAAACAAACATCGTGACTCACCCTCGAGTCACTCTATCGGCATGACGATATTTGTGCAAAGTCCCTCCAAATGTTCTCGAACTACGAGGACGTCAACAACACACTATGCTGTTGTTTTCTAGATCTGCTGCCTATGTTATTCCAAGACCTCTGTGTTGGGAGTGCTTCTCTGCATTAGTACATGCATCCCCTCCATGTGTGCAAGCTTGCCTTTGATTTCTACCGTGATGGTGAAGGGCTTGTCGATCCAAGGCTGAATGCGTGCCTTCAGGACTACTTCCTTATGTCGTGTTGCATCCACCTATTCCTTCAAGACTTTAGCCTGCTAAATCCACGCAAGTCTCTGAGTGAGGGCCACCATCTGTGCAGTTCCTCGAATATTGTCATACTTTTGTTGGAGTTCTCATGCCTCTATCTCTAAGCATTGGATGTTGGGGTCCTCCTGCAAGTTTGGACCTCAAGTGATTCTTCCAACATACTGGTGCAATCTCGCACTGCACCTCCAATGTCATCCACTCCGACTGTGATAGCGCTAGCGTGCTATTCTCTGACTTTCGGAGGGGTTGACAGCTATGCCTTCAACTGAAACTTAGTGATTTTAAGGTTCAACTCCAACTAAACTTTTGTCATTTCTTCCCTTGCCTTGCAAACCCCTACTGCTAACCTGTGGATCTGTGCTTCTGCTGGTATGTCTTCTAGAATGGCTAGCTCTGGGATGCTTTGGAAATCATCATCTATCACTTGTACCAATTATTGATTCTGCAACACCACTTCATCATGCTACAAGCTCAATTGTTCCATATTGATTTTTTGCTCCCTAAGGACTTGTAGTGAACGACTCTCCCTAGCACATAGCTCTATAGTTATCCCATCCTGTAAAGAATATAAGGTCTCTCATGGAAGTGTAGCTGTATTGAGACCGAGACCTTTCAATGAACTAACTATAGGTCTGTTGACCTCATTTGATGGCCCTAGTGGTCCTTCTAGTAGCATTATGGTATTCGTCATCCGCGCGCACAACATTTGCTCTGCTGCTATTGAGTCAAGTACGAGGCTAGCCAAAAGGGTACCAAACTAAGGAGGGTGTGCCTATAATTTCTGCAACTATGCTCTGAGGTCCCCCAACACAATCTGGTTCTCCTACATGAAATCTTGGAGAGACTCATTGGTGACATCATGTACCTTCTCACCGATGTCCTGTAGATCACCTTGAGTTAGGGTGATCGAGTCGATAGACAATTTTGATGCCTTGACCTTCTTAAGTGACCCTGCTCACTTTGTTGGGCATTGGTACTCTAGCTATATCGATGTAGTTCGTGGGTCCATGCCTCCCTCTTCTGTCTCTACTTCCTCTTCTCCTTGTCCCTGTAAAGGTCTCGTCTCACCCTCGCCCGACTTCGTGGCTACCTCTTTTGTTGCTGCTGCTGCTGTATCCTTTTCCTACTTAGCTGCTTTCTATGCTACATCTCATGTCGCCCACACTTCTGCTGCCACTGCTTCCTTCCTTCGCTTTTTGGCCAACTGTGTGATGCGCAGCTATAATATTCCTAATTAGCTATGGCTAATTGGAATATTCGATTTTGTTCGATTTTTTCCTTGTATATTTATTTGTAAATAAAAAGTGAGGAAGGGGGAACATAACTCACTTTAGAATAAAAATTCACTTGCTAGGTAGCACAACGTTGTGACTTAAGGGGGAACCAAGGGGGCCAAAGAGGGACGTAGAAATGGGGCCCACGCAGACACATGGAGGGACTGCGCAGGAGGGAAGGAACACATGGCAAGAAGGGGATCACGCAGGAGAAAGTGAACCTAGGGATTGTGAGAGGCAGAGGCTATAAAACATAGAGGAACCCCCTCATTTGGGATCATTCTAGTTATGAGCATTCGTGATAGTCATTTCGACTTAGAGCACGCTCGTTGTGTAGCTAGTCTGCAGCATTGTTTAGTGCATTGAGTGTCTCTGTTCGGAGATCTCACCCTTAGCCCCAAGCGAATTCGAGTGCCTTCTCGGGCATGGTATTACCATTGGCATTCCAGTAGTAGATTCATCAGCCTTTCAGCAGAAGTTTCATCAGCATTTCAACAATAGTTTCATCAGCGTCTTTGAGGAACTGCGCAAAACCCCAAAGAGGTGATTTTTGGCGGTCGCCCATTTGAGAAAATCTTTCCGAGTTTTTCTGGGTTTTTTGACTGGAGTCTGATTCCAAAGTTTTAGCCTCTTTTGATGAGGGGAGTAGCCCCAAATCCTCATTCAATTTCCAGCAGCACCTATAGCACAACATTTTCCCAGCAGCTAGGACGCAGAATAGTGTGAGGCCATTCCAAGAAAGCTTTCTAGGTTTTCTGGGTTTCTTCAATAGAGCCCGAATCTAGAGTTTCAAATTTTTTCGAGGAGGGAAGCAGCCCCAAATCATCATTTGTTTTCTAGTAGCAGCAACATCCACGCAGAGAGTCCATTCTTGTCATTTTGAGAGTATTTTTCACTTGCCTTGTGCAAGTCGAGGTTTCATCCATCTAATCACCTCTTATACTCATTTATTTCCTAGTATAATAAAATGGCTTAGCATTTCTCACTACATTTCTTATGTATCTTTTTATATTTCCGGTTTACATTATTATATGTTGTTCCACTGTTATTTTATCACTTCTGGGTTATTATATTACTTTCACATATTTGGTTGGAGTTTTTGATGGGGTTTGAGGAATATTTTGGGTTAGGAATATTATAGTGGTATCAGAGCATAGATCTAGCTCAGCCTGTGGAGCTAGTAATCTATGACACCGGGGGAAAAAATCTATATCTGTTATATAGGTCAAATATACAGAGATAATAGGTGTAGGTTGGAGAATACCTACAGAGAGGGAGATTGTGTTCCTGTGGCAAACACAGAACAAGACGAACCTGTGGTAGACACAGAACAGAGAGAGCCAATAGTGGACATAGAGCAGATGGCAAATGAGGATGAGAAGAGATTTATGGATATGCTCCTCAAATCAGTGCAGGATCTGTTGAGGTAGATGGAGGTGATGGGGCATAGATTCACGGCAGTAGAGGCCAGATAGCGGGAGAGCCCACGAGTTTTTTAGATCGGTGAGGGATCAAGTGCATCCCATCACTTGCCAGAGTAGCATGATACTGCGCAGCAGGGGGCCTCACATGCCCCTACACGCTCTACCATGCCCACCTTCTTAGGAGTAGACACGCGGGCCACAACCCAGTAGGAGGAAAAGCCCAGGCATATGAGCGATTATTTTGTAGAGTACTAGGTGTATGGTTAGGAGTTCAGAGAAGCCCTCTCATTCGGAGATTTTGTTCAGCTCCAGTGGGATAGCAGAGCCCGCAATCATCACAGAGGGTACCAACATTACCATGATGGTGACACCCACCATGCAGCGAGTAGATTCCACTTGCTTACGTTTGATGGTTCATCAAATAGTTTGGGAAAGTCTTGGGTGGAGAAGCTAGACATCTATTTCCAGATTAACTAGATGTCAGAGGCAGAGGCCATCAAGGTGGCAACATTTTGTTTGGATGGGGAGGCCCAGGATTGGTTCTTTCATGGGATGGTTACACTAGGGCACTCCACAGTAACGACGTATGCCAAGTTTACTAGGAGACTGATGGAGCAATTTGATCGGAGGGATCCAGAGTAGCATTTTGTTGAGCTAACGAGGCTCAAGCAGACATGGAGCCCAGAGACCTACATTGCAGATTTCTTGAGGGTCTCTATGATGGTGCCAGACCTATCCACAACATGGAGGGTCTATATGTATGTTGAGGAGTTGGCAGAGCCACTTCGCGATTTAGTCTGATCCACTAGATCAGCCACACTCCAGGATGCTATCAGTAGGACTCGGTACTTATAGGATGTCTTACCTAGGACCTGGACACCTTACCCCCAGAAATAGACTTTCCAGTCTAAGGGGAAGGATGTGAGGATCCCACCTCCAAAGGGGTATCCAGGATGAGTACAGCTTAATGATGATGCCAGGAGGGAGCTGAAGAAGAAGTAGTTGTGCTTCACTTATCAAGAGCCATGGGCACGAGGACATAGATGTGCTGCTGGTAAAGCACATTTTTTTGAGGTCTTCTTCGAGAAAAGTGGAGAAGAGGATGACGAGGAGGATGTGCAGGTAGGAGATAGCCATGCCATATAGGGACATATGCCACCTCCACCACCAGTAGCAGGTGGTGCCTCTTTTGCACCCACCGAAGGGGCCCTTGCAGCATTGCGAGGAGTTCCCAAGTATCTGACTCTACGTGTTCGAGCGACAGTACGTGGCCAACGCGTATCCACTTTGGTTGACAGTGGGGCCACCCACAACTTCATCGATGCACAGATGGTTGAGGGGAGAGGTATACAAACAGAGAGCTTCGATGGGTTTTTAGTTTTGGTCTGAAGAGATCGTACTATGATGTGTGCTCGTTATGTTCCAGAGCTATCAGTGACAATGGGCACCTACACATTGACTGACCACTTTTTCATGGTCGATATTCTGGGCACCAACATGATACTGGGTGTTCAGTGGCTTAGCACTCTAGGGAAGTCCATGACAGATTGGAAGACCTTGGAGATGGAGTGGGATGATGAGAAGATAGGGAGGCATGAGAAGATACGAGGACAACACACATATCTGCCTCAGACTGTCACAGCTCATCGGATGGAGGCAGTCTTCCGAAAGGGAGACATAGAGCGGGCTATCTAGGAGTTGCTTGCATTGCCAGATTTCACGCAGCCATTTGTTTTGGAGTGTGATGCATTGGGAGAGGGTATTGGCGTCGTATTGATGTAGGGAGGTCACCCTTGCATTTGAGGTCCAGAAGCTCCTTCTGCATGAGAGGTTGTATTCCATATACGACAAGGAGATGTTGGCCATCATGCATGCATTGGCTAAGTACCGGCAGTATTTGGTAGGCAACAACTTTAGGGTGAGGACTGATCACAATAGCCTCAACTCCATTTTGGAACAAAAGTAGCTATAGGAGAGGTAGCATAAGTGGATCAGTAAGATCCAAGCATATGACTTTGACATTGAGTATGTCAAGGGTAAGAACAACATGGTAGCAGATTCCCTTTCATGTAGACCAACCACGTTGTCACTTATGAGCTCGGATATAGATTGGAGGGCTTGACTCTTAGTAGAGTACTCCAAGGATAGGTTTTCATGTGGGGTTCTGGATGGGTAGGTGGCAGATGACATGTACAGGGTGGTCGATGAGATCATCTATTACAGAGACCGGATCTTCTTGATTGAGGGCTCTTAGCACAAGAAGAAGATACTCCAGGCATCACATGATTCACTTTTGGCATGACATCAGGGGTTTATCGAAACCTACAGGGCCATTAGAGAGAGGTTCTCATGGAAGGGCCTCAAGGAGGACGTACTCCAGCACATCCGGGAGTGTGATGTTTGCTAGAGGAACAAGGGAGAGATGAGCCATCCTACGGGTTTATTGCAGCCTCTTCCCATTCTAGAGGGGAAATTGGAGAGTATTGCGATGGATTTCATCAAAGGGTTGCCCATGGTATAGGGAAAGGATTGTATCTTTGTCGTCGTTGATCAACTAACGAAGTACGCACATTTCTTTGCCATATCCACACACTATACAGTAGCACAGTTGGCCGAGCTGTTCTTCAGGGAGATCTTCAAGCTACATGGTCTTCCTAAGACCATCGTCAGTGAAAGGTTCAGCCATTTCATGGGCGGGATTTGGCAGGAGCTTTTCCAATTGGTGGGGATGGAGTTGACACAAAGTACTAGCTATCACCCATAGACGAACAGATAGAAAGAGATAGTTCACAAGTGGTTGGAGGGCTACTTCCATAACTATGACAGTGGGCAGCAACGAGCATGACTGAAGTGGCTGCATCTGGGGGAGTACTACAACAATACTTTGCATCACATGTCCATTGGTATGTCACCATTCTATGCCTTATTTGGGTATCATCCTTTATCTTTTGTCGACGGGATGTTTGGTGATAGTAAGGCTCCTAGAGCCAAGATTTGGATCCAAGAGAGTTAGGATACCCTCTGAGCTCTCAAGGATAACATGGCTACAATGCAGAACCAGCAGAAGCTGTATGCTGGTAGGGGTCGGGTGGAGAGGTAGTTCAAGGTAGGGGACATGGTCTACCTACAATTACAGCCATACCAACAATCATCGCTAAAGTAGAAGGGGGTTGAGAAGCTCAAGACCGACTTTTATGGGCCATATAGGGTGCTACATAGGATTGGACAGGTTGCATATGAGTTGGAGCTACCCCAAGGCAGCAAGATTCATAACATTTTTTCATGTATCATGCCTAAAGAAGGTATTGGGGCAGCAAGTGACCATGACGGATGAGCTACCACCCATGGATGATGAGGGGCATTCGGTATTGCAACTGGAGGCTACCATTGACTCTAGGGAGAGACGGTTGTGGAGTAGGACGGTCCAGGAATTCTTGGTGAGGTGGAATAATTTTCCAGATGAGGATGCCACTTGGGAGAGTGAGGAGATCTTACAACATCCATCACTTTAGTTTCTTGAGGAAAAACAACATTTTGCCGGGGGAGACTATAATATTCCTAATTAGCTATGGCTAATTGGAATATTCGATTTTGTTCGATTTTTCCCTTGTATAGTTATTTGTAAATAAAAAGTGAGGAAGGGGGGACATAACTCACTTTAGAATAAAAAGTCACTTCCTAGGTAGCACAACATTGTGACTTAAGGGGGAACCAAGGGGGCCAAAGGGGGACACATAAATGGGGCCCACGTAGACACATGGAGGCACTACGTAGGAGGGAAGGAACACATGGCAAGAAGGGGATAATGCAGGAGAAAGTGAGCCTAGGGATTGTGAGAGGCAAAGGCTATAAAATAGAAAGGAACCCCCTCATTTGGGATCATTCTGGTTATGAGCATTTGTGATAGTCATTTCGACTTAGAGCACGTTGACTGTTTAGCTAGTCTGCAGCACTATTTAGTACATTGAGTGTCTCCGTTCGGAGATCTCACCCTTAGCCCTGGAGGACTTTGACTGCCTACTTGAGTAAGGTATTCCCATTGGCATTCCAGTAGTAGTTTCATCAACCTTTCAGTAGCAGTTTCATCAGCATTTCAGTAGCAGTTTCATCAGTGTCTTTGAGGAAGTGCGTGGAACCCTAAGGGGGTGATTTTCGGGGGTTGGCCATTTCAGAAATTTTTTCTGGTTTTTTATGGGTTTTTTTAGTAGAGTCTGATTCCAGAGCTTTAGCCTCTTCTGAGGAGGGGAGAAGCCCCAAATCGTCATTCGATTTCCAACGGCATCTACCGCACTACATTTTCCCAGCAGCTAGGATGCAGATCAGTGTGAGGCCATTCCAAGAAATCTTTCTGGGTTTTTCTGTGTTTCTTGAGTAGAGCCCGAATACAAAGTTTTAGCTTTTTCCTAGGAGGGGAGTAGCCCAAAATCATCATTTCTTTTCTAGAAGCAACAACATCCACGCAGAGAGGCCATTCTTGTCATTCTGAGAGTATTTCTTCACTTGCCTTCTGCAAGTCGAGGTGCCATCTATCTAATCACCTCTTGTACTCATTTATTGCCCAGTATAATAAAATGGCTTAGCATTTCTCACTGCATTTCTTGTGTATCAGCTTATATTTCTGGTTTACATTATTATATGTTGTTCCACTGTTATTTTATCACTTCTGGGTTATTATATCATTTGCACATATTTGGTTGGAGTTTTTGCTAGGGTTTGAGGAATATTCCGGGTTAGGAATGTTACAGCAGCTTTGCCTCATCTTTCTTTCTTTGCACCGCTGACTGCCCAATCTCTGCAATGTCTAGGGCACACTACTCTAGTGGCCATGCTTCCAGTACATTGAAAATGACTTCGTCTTTGGCTACGAAAGGTAGCTTTGTCCACAATTTAGTCAGGTCCTTGCATGCTCTTATATAAATGTTATGCATATCTGCATTGAATTCTGCAAAACCCTGCAGATTGTTGTAAACAGTGGGTGACAACCACAACTTACTGTTGATCCACATTATGAGGTTCATCTCCATGAACACTCAGAATATTTTATTGTCGCGGATCCTCTTAACATCCTTTGTTTCCCGGAGTGAAGCATACTTCACGGCCTCAAGTAAATCCCTATCAATTATGGGGAACTGACTATCCTCCAGCAATTCCCCAGCCACGAGCACTATAGACAACAGAAACCATGCATAGTAGAATGTTGTGCCCTGTTTCTGAGCTTCACAACAATTTTCTAAAAACTACTTGCATAGGAACTCGGACCAGTTAAACTAGACCCCCTTCGCACACTGCTTAGCTGGTGCTACCACCTGCATGGGTACTTCGTTTGCGCTGCACTTGCACATGACCTTTCCTACTAGGATTTGTGTCGCCACACGTACTACTTTCTCCTTGATGTTAGAGATGGCATAACCCCTCTTCTTATTTTCATCTTGTACTTTTCTTCATGGCCTCCGAGATGGTCAAGTCACTGCCTTTCCCCTCCGATATGTCTGCAGGGTCCTCTCCTTTACATGGAAGCTAGGAGATGTAGTGAATCAAATATGTCGTGATGGGGATGGGCTCCTCCAGCCTAAAACACCCATCATGCACTAGGCAGAGCAACTGCTTGATGAAAAAAATGGTTATTGGGGTGCGGTGGAAGTGCAACACGCAGAGCAAGTTCATTAGCCTAGGATTTTCAACTCCACGCAACCACTTCCATGGCTCTAATTTTGTCACCCCCACAACAATATTCTGCTTGGGCTTCATGAAGTTCCTTGTATCAAGGTGAGGGAAATTCTCGTGGTTAGCGAGGTCCCAATCTTCAAATTTTAGGCTTGGCACTCGCCCCAAGTGCATACCCTCAAAAATAATGTTGTTTGGGAGGAGAGGGGTCTAGAGTGAGATCTTGGTCTCGTCTAGGTCCTTGGGCACTTTCGCCCTCCATTTTAATAAGGGGATATAGGTGGGCAATTTTGTCATGGGGTGCACAGGCTAAGTGTCCTCCTCCATGCCTTCATCCTCATCCTCTACGATGATAAGATCCTCTAGATCTTCTTATTCTTCATCTATCTCTATGGTGACGACTTTCCCCTTCTCCTCCATTGATGACTTGGTGTGCACCGGGTTCCGCAGGGACACACATACGAGAATCATTGCTTGCTTGTCCTTCTTGGGTCTTGGCGTGCATGGTGATTTTGGGATTTCTGCCACAACCCCGACACTTTTCAGAGCATCTCCCACAGCAAGAGTTTGCACGGCCTCTCCGGTGGTCATTTCGGTTAACTCCATAACATCCTTAGTTATTGCCATTTTATCAGTCTAGAAATATAGCACACGTGAGCTCAGGGGCTCAATCAATGCTCGACTCACAATAATCAGGGCTTTGCTTGATCGCTGAATTTGCAAATGACCAAGTGTTGTTTGTTGGGTAGCCCTTTATAGTTTATAGCACTTTTTGAATTTGAATTAGACCATTCGCTCCAAATCCAGTTGATTAATGCTCCCTTTGTGGCAGATTTTTCCAAATCTTTCCCATAAATCACATCTTAAATGCTTGCCACTTGCTCCATTTGGCATCAAGTCAAGCATCCCATCATGAATAGTGACTTCAACGGTCACTTTTTGGTCAACTTGCATGGCAGCGCATCCTCCCGTGCACAGTTGCAGACCTTGTGACTCTTTGCTTCTACGTGTAACTCCAACATCGTGGAGCTCTCGAGCAGAATAGTTTATAGTTGTGTGCTCTCTTTCAACTACCTGGAGGGCTAAGATTGTCCTTCCTTCTGCTAGTTAGGTGGTCGCACCACCCGTGAAAATTTTCATCCTATCGTCCATCATGTTTCCTGGAGAATACCCACCTTTTATTGTTACGGTCGCCCTTGCACACTTTACCATCTTCAACACGCTACCCTAGTTACTACGCTTAGCAATATGCGGTCCAAGCCAAAGCATCAGATTGTTCAATTCATGAAAATAGGCCTTAAAACTATCATCGCGATCATATGCATCTGGCCTTTCCACCCTAGTCTTTTTTCTAAGAAAATATTCCTTGATCTTATCCTCCATATTTCTAACTTTTGAGTCCACCAGAGCACTTTCTTCCTTAACCGTATCCTTTCTTCTTCAAGTTCCAGGAGTCTAAGATTTCCCTGTTGGATTTCTGCTTCCAAGGTTTCTCTAATCGTTGTATCTATCGGGGTTATCAGGCATGATCTAAATTCCCAAAGTACTATAGCACTTACTACGGTTGCTTCATACTCTAGCCTTGGCAGTGCCTGCACGGCCAGGTTTTTGCACGTGGTCCTATAAGCCCAGAGAACCGCTGGTACGTGCAAGTCCCAGTCAGTCCACTTCACCTTGTGGAACATTTTTAGCCCTTTGTGAACTTTGTTAAACACTTCTGCATGGATATTCTTCTGTGCACTTAGTCTTTCCATACTTTGTGGTCCCAACCGTAGAGGTTGTTCACGCCATTGCCTTGCTCGCACCTACTTACCGCTCCTGTCTCCTACCGTGAGTACTATGTGCATTCCTGTAGGCTTTGCACCATATGCTTGTCTCCATCTAGAAAGGTAAGTGTGCAGGTGAGTTTTTCTCTCATACATATCTTTCAATTGCACCTGAGGCTTCCCAAACTGCATGGGCATCATCCTTCTACATTCACGCTAGTCCTCGAAACTTCTTTGGTGCATACCCCACCATCTTGTTGGCATAGCTCTCAGTACCCATTTCAAAGAATCGAAATGCTGATGTTCCAACACTTATTTTTCAAATTTGTTTAGGAAATCATCCACCTCGTCCAACTCATCATACATAGGCAGATATGTTACCTTTGTTGCTTCACAGTGCAACAACCTTGTCATCATATTATAGTTAAGCGTGGTTACCTCATGTAACCAGCTCTGCCATCGTTCTATCTCTTCATCAGAATCGGATGTATAGGAGCTTTTTTGCTCCCACGAGATTTGGCCATCTGCAATCAGATTTACACAATCTTGCTCGTGCGCAATTATCTTGTAAATACAGTCTAGATCATCATCGTTGTCATAGTCGTGCACTGGCTCTATGTAGTGTGATCCTTCTACAGGGTCTAAAGGTACTAATACGCATAGTGACTTTTTCTCAAAAATTATCTTGCGCTCCTTTATATTTATCACTCCATTCATGTTAGTGGCCCAATCTATTCCCAGTAGTGAAGTATAGGGATTGTTGTCATCAAAAATCTCTATCACTTCAATAGGTAGGATCTTTTGCTGGTTTGCCATTCACAGTTGGATAGGAGAGACCTTTGCAGCACAGGCCTGCCCATGTGTTCACATGTCTGCTTTGGCAGGATGTTCTCGTCCAACCCTAGGTCCAGAATCACTTGGTCCATCTCATATTCCTCAATCTGCACGGTAAATCTCATCTCCATTCTTGTTCACATTGTGTGCTTCCTGAGCTTCTAGAATACGTGCGGTTCTCCTGGTGTGGCCCCAACATATCTAGTTATGAGTTCTTGTAGCCCCATCACAGCATTGCTGTCATGCAACAACTTCATGCATGTCTCTAAGAACATAGTGAGCATTTTTAGGTCCATTTCGGGCTCTAGTCTGTCTTTGCTTCTTGAGGTGGAGGCATCCACGAGGCTCCTCTTAGCTTCCATGAAGGTCTCCTTAGCATGCTCCAAATCAAATTCTAGTTCCTTTGTTGGGGCTTTCTGAACCCACGTACTTTCTTTAGGCTAGTTACCTTTGTCATCCCCTATCATAATACCACTTCGGAGCACGATATTTACATTGGGGTCTTCCTCACATGGTGCAGACCTCATCATTTGTAGGTTCCGAGTCAGGGGAGGCTAGAGTGCTCCTTTATCATGCAACCTCGCTATCAATGTGGGACAACCCTCCATCTCATGATCAAACTACGTATAATATAAGCATGATGGTTGTTGGGCTGTGTTATATACTTTCCATGTAGTTAATAGGGGGTTTGAGGGGTTTTGTGCATAATTTTTGCACATGTTTTTGGATGCAATGGTTTTTTGGACCATGGTATTAGACGCGATGGTTTTAGGTCCATGGTATTGGATGCGATGGTTTTGGGTCCATGGTATTGGATGCTTCGGCATGTATAAATTTGTATTATAACATTAAAAGGAACATAATGAAAAATCAAGCTGGTAGTCCCAGTTTTGGGATCCAGTGGGAAAATCTCTATGTATATGTGTTTTATGTGTTATGCTCTCACATTGTTTATTTTTCTGTGTTTAAGAATTCGTATGTAGGTAATTTTTGTACGGGGTTAAAACCTACATTTGGTATTGGAGTTGTTTTTGGCTTCAAGGGGACACCTTTGTTGCTGAGGGGTTTTTTTCAGGCCTGTGGTAGACCCTGTTCAGTGGGAGATCTGCGAGATCGATTCTGGTGGTGAAAGAAGATGGCGAGTGGTGGAAAGATAGAGATCGAGAAATTTAATAGTCAGATTTTTGAGTTGTGGAAGCTCAAGATGGAGGATATGTTGGTGGATAAAGATCATTAGATCGTGGTAGATCCAAGTACTAAACCAACGGGAGTGACCGATGAAGAATGCAAGAAGTTGGATCGAAAGGCAAAGAGCACAATACAATTGTGTGTCTCAAATTCAGTACAAGTTAGGGACTTTGTACAAATCTAAGTCTCTGGTGAATAAACTATTCCTACGGAAAAAGCTATATAACCTGAGGATGAAAGATGGAGACTCGATGATAGAGCGTCTGAATGTGTTTAATAATATGGTAAGTTAGTTAACATATGTTGATATTAAAATATCAGATGAAGATAAGTGCATTAGTTTGTTGTGTTCTCTACTAGATTCGTGGGATAGTTTGGTTATTGCAATAGGTAGCAATGCAACTGCCTTGCATTTTGATGAAATAGTCTCATCATTGTTGATGGAGGAGATGAGACGGAAAAATATGGAGAGCCAGAATGGTGATGCCTTGTCTATATGAGGATGGTCCCAGAACTGAGACAAGAATAAGTCATCGAGTGGGAGTTCTAAATCTAGAGGGAGATCTAAATCTCCAGGAAAACTGTAAAGGTTGTGTGTTGGAAATGTGGAAATCAAGGGCACTTCAAAAGGGACTCTAAATCCAAAGCTCCCGATAGAGGAAACGGATCTGATGATGCTCCTTCTACAGAGGTGAAAACCACCTCAAATGAAGGTGGGGATGTCTACTTGGCTTCTTCAAGTACACATGTAGATCATGAGGCATGGTTGATTGACTCAAGTGCATCCTTTCACTTCACACCCCATAGAGAGTGGTTCTATGAGTATGAGAAATATGATGGTGGTGATGTCTTCTTGGGGGATGAAAGGAAGGCTAGAATCATTGGTCATGGAAAAGTTAAGTTGAAGTTGCAAGGTGGAAGGGTTAGAACACTTTCGCGTGTTCTACATATTCCTGCATTTGCTAGAAATCTAATTTCTATAAGAAAGTTGGATGATGCAGGTGTAAAAATAGTGTTTGAGAAGGATACCTGGAAGATGGTTCGAGGAGCACTGGTATTGATGCAAGGAGCTCAGACTGGAACTCTATACAAGCTGCAAGGTAGCACTATTGTTGATGGGTGCAATAGTTCTGTGGTTCTTGAAAGTGGAGCAGAGAATCTAGTCATCTCTAGAGAAAGGACCATGTTGTGGCATCAAAGGCTTGGACATATTGGAGAGAAGGGCCTTCGAATATTTCATGGTAAAGGTATGGTAGAATGTATAAGTAATAGCTCTCTGGATTTTGATTTCTGTGAAAATTGTGTATAAGGGAAGCAGAATCGGGTGAGTTTCCCCTCTGGTGGTAAGAGGACGAAACAAATATTAGAGCTTGTGCACAATGATGTCTTTGGACCTGTGAAAGTTCCATCACTGGGTAAGTCTGTGTACTATGTATCATTTATAGATGACTTCTCAAGGAATACATGGATATATTTTCTTAAGAAGAAATCTGAAGTCTTTGATAGGTTTAAAGAATTTAAGACTCTGGTGGAAAATCAGATAGAGAAGAAGATGATAAAGGTGCTGAGGACAGATAATGGTGGAGAATTTTGCAGCAAGGAATTTGAAGAATTCTGTAAGAAGTGTGGTATAGCACGACAGAAGACTACTCCATGTACACCTCAGCAAAATGGAGTCGCAGAAAGAATGAACAAGACATTGATGAAAAGGGCAAGAAGCATGCTCAGTGGTGCCGGGTTAGGACAGGAATTCTGGGCAGAGGCGGTGGATACTGCATGTTACTTGGTCAACAGGTCACCTTCATCAGCGTTGGAGGATAAGACTCCACAAGAAGTATGGACTGGTAAGAAACCCTCTCTTTCACATCTGAGGGTATTTGGATGTGATGCATATGTACATGTTCCAAAGGAGAAACGAACCAAGTTGGATAGTAAATCTGAAAAGTGCATCTTTATTGGGTATAAGGATGGTTTGAAGGGTTATAAGCTTTGGAACCCAGTAACAAGGAAGGTTGTGTACAACCAAGATGTGGTGTTCAGAGAGGTGAAATATGTTATTAAACATGTAGTCTAACCAAAAGAACCTGAAAAGATAGATTTTGAGCTAAAGGAGGAAGAATCAGACTCTACAGCAGAGGAGGAATCAGAAGTTGTAGAGCCACAAACTCTGGGTGTAGGAAGATCGGTTCAAGAAAGAAGGCAGCCAAAAAGGTAT
The DNA here is from genome assembly GCA_000404065.3 of Pinus taeda. NCBI lineage: Eukaryota > Viridiplantae > Streptophyta > Pinopsida > Pinales > Pinaceae > Pinus > Pinus taeda. Next base: position 29,058 of record APFE030142533.1, read on the forward strand.
AGTCCATCTGCTTTCTATTAAAATTTTGCTTTATCTATTATTGATGATGATCCCAGAACTGTGAAGGAAGCAGTGGATTCAGAGGATGGAAACCTCTGGAAAGAGGCCATGGTTGATGAAATGGAATCTTTGCACAAAAATGAGGCTTGGGATCTGGTGGAGTTGTCTACTGGAAGGAAACGCATTGGCAGCAAATGGGTGTTCAAAAAGAAGACAAATGTAGAAGGAAAAGTGGAGAAATATAAAGCTAGATTGGTAGCAAAAGGTTATTCCTAGGTACTGAGAATTGATTTTAGTGATATTTTTTCCCCTGTTGCCAAGGTAACTTCTAATAGATTACTTTTATTTGTTGTTGCTGCTTTTGATTTTGAGGTAGAATAGATGGATGTGAAGACAACATTTCTTCGCGAGGATCTGGAGGAGGATATCTACATGAAACAACCTGAACACTTTGCGATGAAGGGTAAGAAAGAACTGGTAGTCAAGTTAAAGAAGTCTTTGTATGGGTTAAAATAGTCACCAAGGATGTGGTATCAGAAATTTGATACATTAGTATGGGGACATGGCTTCACTAGAAGCAAAGGAGATCATTGTGTGTATTTTAAATTAATTGGTGACCATGTTATTTATCTGGTCTTGTATGTGGATGATATGTTGCTAGTTGGAAATGACAAAGAAATTATCCAAGATTTGAAGACCCAATTGTCCTCCAAATTTGACATGAAAGATCTTGGTGCTGCAAACTATATTTTGGGCATGGAAATTAAAAGAGATTGGGAAAAGAAGAAGCTCTGGTTAAACCAAAGGAAGTATGTCAAGACAATATTGCAGACGTTTAATATGTAGATAGTAAACTGGTGAAGGTTCCTATTCCTATAGGTGTAAAGTTATCTGTTGAACAATGTCCCAAGACACAAGAAGAGGAAGAGGATATGCCCCATGTTCCATATGCAAGTGCAGTCAGTAGCTTGATGTATGCAATGATCTATACTAGACTAGACATTGCACATGCAGTGGGAGTATTGAGCAATTTTATGTGAAAACTAGGAAAGGAGCATTAGACAATAGTGAAGTGGGTTTTCAGGTATTTGCGTGGCACTAGTGATTATGGTTTGTGCTACCAAGGAAGACCAGTATTGGACCGACTGTTGGATATTCGTGGCTTTGTTGATCCAGACTAGGCTGGAGATCTGGATCAGAGAAGATCTACAAGTGGGTATGTGTTTAACCTATTTGGATGTGTAGTCAGTTGGATGAGTAAGAAACAATCTGTAGTGGCACTATCAACTATAGAGGAAGAATACATGGCAGCCACTCATGCAAGCAAGGAAGCAGTTTGGTTGCAAAGATTGTGTTCAAGTATGGGGTAGTACAGGAAGCTATAAGGATAGATTGTGACAGCCAAAGTGCAATTTTCGTGGCAAAGAACCCTGCATATCATTCAAAGACAAAGCACATTTATGTTCAGTATCACTTTTTGAGGGATATGATAGAAGACAAAAAGGTGTTGCTAGTAAATGTGGACACTTTGAAGAATATTACAGATGCATTGACAAAATCTATGAGCTCTAAGAAGTTCTCCTAATGTAGAGAAACAATGGACATTTCACGGCCACCAAAATGACTAAGCTCTCTTGTGGCCCCCTGTGGAAAGAAAACAACAAGTGGGAGAATGTTGGGTTGTGTTATATTCTTTACACATAGTTAACAAGGGGTTTGAGGGGTATCCGTAGCCCCACTTTATGAGGTCTGGGGCAGCGCCCCAGAAAATTTTGATTTTGGACCCTATGTTAGGTTGGGTGGACCCACCTATGGTTTTGTGCATGATTTTTTCACATGTTTTTGGACGCGATGGGTTTTTGGTCCATTGTATTGGATGCAATGGTTTTCAGTCCATGGTATTGGATGCGATGGTTTTCGGTCCATGGTATTGGATGCGATGGTTTTCGGTCCATGGTATTGTCTGATTTGGCATGTATAAATATGTATTATAAAATTGAAAGGAACATAATGAAAAATCAAGTTGGTAGTCTTGGTTTTGGGATCTAGTGGGAAAAACTCTGTGTATATGTGTTTTATGTGTTATGCTATCAAATTGTTTATTTTTCTGTGTTAAATTTGTATGCAGGTAATTTTTGTATGTGGTTAAAACCTACAATGGTCTTGTTAGATTTGTACAATCGTGGGCATAATGCCCCGTGCCCTCTACAATTGTAACATATCAGCTGTCTGTGACCTCTTCCTGGTCCCATTCCACCTGGGCCTCATCCACACCCTTGAAATCTAATAGACGCCATTCCTGCATTTTGATAGAGGGCGTCGTGTTTCAGCCTAAACTCTGTAGGTAGGAGTCTGATCCATCATCAATTCATAACTTCTAGTGGTGCGCTCATCATGTCCTACTGACCTGCAGAAATTACAGAACAACTGCTAGGAATTCTGCATATACTTTTGTAGTAGATGGCAGTTATCTATAGCATGTTTTCCTCCTATCTAACAAATTACACACCATAATGTACGCATCGCGCTTGGTCCTACTTGTGCCTCTATTCTGAATGGCATTGATCCTACTCCCATAAGGTAATTCACGAACACCAGGAAGTGGTCCTTGTCATGCCCCTCCCCTTTGCACTTTACACACCATACCTCGTCACGCACTTTTGGATGAGCCATCTTGTCTTGTTTATAACTCTATATCTCAAGGCACAAGTTTTTCAACTGCACATGAATCTGTTGGATTCCCAGGTTAGGATCTTGTATCAACATCTTGTGCAATCTCATCATGACCTCCAAAGCATTAGCCTGAGTTGTTAGCCTTTATTGTGACAGCGCATTCCATAGATGCAGTGTTAACAAGGCTTCAAACCATTCATAGTGTTTCCCATCTATTAAGGTCATGCTCGCTTTGCGAATTGTGCACTTCAATCCTTGATCTGACTCCCACTGGGTTTTTCCTGGTAGCATTATGATTTCCTTAAATCCAATGATCGACTATGCCTCTGATTTTTTTGGCTTGCTAAATTATTTTTTTAGCGCACTTTGAATATCTGCTATCCCGACATTCATATTGTCATTGTAATGCTTAATGTACTAGGTCAGCGCGCGATCCTGCATAGCGGTGACCAACATCCCCTTGTTTATATTGTCGTCTGTGACACCCTGTGCTTCCCATACAACTTTTACCATGAACCAAAATTGGTTTGGATCTTCATTCCCTACTCCCTTGAACACTGGTAGCTTTATTGCGCTGGCCATATTGCTTCGCGGTGGTAGCGAAGGTGGTATGGGCAAAGTCGTGGGTGAATATGGTGAAAGTGGTGGTGGTGTGGGTGGGGGTGGTATGCGCGGAATTCTTTGCTTTATTAGATTGATCGCACTTCTTGGTGAAGCCTTCATGAGCTCCTCTTCACCTCCTCATGGAGGTGAAATCAAGCGGCTAGTTTCTAGTTTTGTGCCACCTTTGTTTCTATAGATCCTCCCACTCCGTGTAGCCCTAAATATCGAATTATTCGCATAAACCACCTTTCACATATTAGCATTTTAATCCAAGTGTTCAAATATTTAACGTACTTACCTCATGGTCCCTTGAGGAAGTGTCGTTCTACCTCGCTATAGCTGACTGAAGTATCTACCAAGAATTTGGTGATGAACCCTCCTATGATTCAATCTAGCCAGTGATTGACAGTGCGCGTGATCTTATATTCCAATGCTTCCAGTCTACACACTAATTCTGGAGTACACACAATAGACTTTTCAATTTTACACCTTCCTTGGCTATCTCTCTTCCTTTCACAGTCACAGATTCCGGTTTTCCTACACCAAAACCCGTGAATATTTCTATCCAGCCACTCTTCAATTTCTTTCTTGGTCGGATTCCAATGATACGACATCAGACATCTCTATGCAGATCCTAATCCTAACAATAGAACGATTTTGTTAGGATATTCCGACACATAGGAAATAGTTAAGTTCAACTTGGTCTAGTATAGAGTTAGGTAAAGTGTGTTTCTTTACCGTTGTACATTTTGTAACTTACAATCCGACGGTCACAATATGTAGTGATTCAACGGTTCATTCTCTCCTCGGTATTACCGACACTTGATACGTGGCTTGACACCCGATTGGTCCATGAATTCTATTTAAAGCGCATGGAGGGTCATTTGTAGGTTAACCGTGCATGAGAGAAGCTTATGTAAATTTTCATTCTTTTTATAATATAAATTGCCTGTAGTAGCCACGTTGGTGCAGGCCGTGGACTGTTTCCCTCTCTGAGGGTTTTAACCACGTCAAAATACTGGTGTATTGATCTGTGATCTATTTGTGAGCAGTGTCATTTTGGTGTTTTGTCTGAGGAACTTACCCTGTAAATTCCTACATGGTATCAGAGCTATTTGAGGGCCGCGTCCATTGGCGATCCAAATCTGAAGCCGGTAGAACTGCATGCGGCTGTCGTTTCCTAGATCTACTATTTCTGACTACTTTCGGGCCGAGAGGACTGCTCTGTTGTGTTCAGAGCGTCTGTTCCATTGAGGAACCCCTTTCGTTTCACGCGAAAAGGTTTCTGGTAGCCCTATCTGCGTCTTTTTTAAGATCTGGAGGTATACAATCTTTATTTGCAATTTACTGTTATTTTCTCTATGCTTATTTCGGTTTCGGTTTATTTAGCTTTTTCTTAACCGGATCTATACCTTTCATTTCTGTGTATGCTCTTTGCCCTGCGACTCTGTGCGATCTAGGCAAATCAGAAATAGAAAGGAAGGATTTTTTCTCATGCGTATGCTCTTTTCCCTGCACCTTAGTGTGATCTCGGAAAATCAGAAACATTGAGAAAAAATATTTAGTTTTTCGGCTAAATCTAACTTTGAGCCACAAGGTTCAATTTTTTTTAAATATTTAGTTTTTTGGGTAAAGCTAGCTTCGAGCCATAAGGTTCGTTTTCTTTGCATATCCGTGTTGGGTTTTGTGTTTTGTGTTTTGTAGGGAAAAAGAGGTTTCTCAAGGCAAGCACGCAACCCAAAGCCCCCCCCCCCCCTCTCTCTCTCTCAATTTTTTTGTATAGATCAATTGGTTCAAAGCTTTTTTAAGAGAGTAGAGGCCTTGGGTTCAAATCTCCATTTTGTGGGGGCATTTTTTTTTCATTCCCGCACATTCGCGCACTTTGCCGGCAACTTCAACAATTTTTTTTTCAAAAGCCATAACTTCTTCATCCGGAAGCCTCGGAAGCCTTTTTCAGAGCCGTTTTTTTAAAACAACCTAATTTTTCGAGATCTATCCATTGAAACACTTACTTTCAGCATCTTCAGCTTCAGTGTTTATTTTAAATGGAAAGTCCATGCAAGTCATTCTTGACAGCACTAACTACTTCCAATGGGTATCCTACATGGAAGATTTACTTAGAAGTAAAGGTCTCTACAGAATAGCCACGGGCCAAGAGAAGAAACCAAAAGATGAAGACAAGGTTGCAAAATGGGAAAATAGACAAGATCAAGCACGTGGTTTGATAGGGATGTCTATTTCTCCTGATCTTAGATTTCATATTGCAGAACTTGATACTCCTCATGAAGCATTGGAACAAATCACTAAAGTTTTTGGGATTAAAAATGAAATTAGAGCCCATCAACTTGAAAATGAATTGCTTACATTGGATCCTAATAATTTTTCTTGCATTGAAGATTTCTTGTCCAAATTCAAGACCCTTAGATATCTCTTGGAAGGTGTTAAGGTTAAGAAAGAGGATAGTAACCTTATTTATTCCATCCTTACTAAGTTGGGACCAGCCTACTCTGTATTTGTTTCCACCTTCCATTCTACAAGGGAAGCTTTCATTTGTCAAGGAAAAGACTACAAGGCCCCTTCCTTTGACTCTTTTTGTGATTCTTTAATAAGAGAACAAGAAAAACTCTTACACCTTGGTCTTCTTAATCTTGGAAACTCTTCCAAGAAAGCGTTAGCCGCCCAGCAGCAACCAAATTTAAAGAATTCTAAGAAGTCATATCCTAAAAAGAATGGTCCTAAACCAAACAAGGGTCCTAAGCAAACTCAGTCTCAAAATGAAAGATCATTTCAGCAAAATGATAAGATCAATAAAAACAAATGGAAGAAGACTGATAGACATTGTAACTTTTGTAATCGAGATGGCCACTTAGAATCTAAATGCTTTAAGAAGATGGAAGCCTTGGAATCCGCAATGAAGAAACATAACATCCATGTGGAGCATTCTTCTACTTCAACTTCAACTTCATCTTCAGGAATGGCACTTTCTGCATGTCGTTGTCAATCATCTCAGTCTGGTTATGCATTAAATGTATCTTCTTCTTCTCATTCTCATGAGTGGCTCATTGATTCTGGAGCCTCTTATCACATGGCCAAAAACAAAGCCATGTTTTCTTCTTTACATGATTGTAACACCAAAAATATATATGTGGGTGATGATAGATCTCTTAATGTTGTAGGGACTGGAACTGTTCATCTAGACAATGGTCAGTTTAATGATGTATTATGTGTTCCAACCTTATCCAACAACCTTCTATCTGTATATCAGATAACTCATCAGGTGAAGGTAAAATTGTTGAATTTTCACCTCATGATGTTGTAATCAAGGATCTAAGAGATCCTAAACAGATTCTAGCTACTGGTATTGCTGATGATTCCACAAGGTTGTATAAGTTTCACAACTTTGGGTCATCGAATCTTCCCTCAGTATTTGTTGCTCATAATGATGAAGTGAGCAAACTTTGGCATGAGCGATTTGGTCACTTAAACTATCGCTCCCTTCAGCATCTATGTAAAGAAAATATGGTGACAGGTCTTCCTATGGTATCTTGCAGAGATGGTGTTTGTTCTGGATGTGTACTCAGAAAACATCATCGGGACAGTTTTGAAAAACGTGCCTCTTTGCACGCCTCAGCCCCTTTACAGCTTGTGCACAGTGATTTATGTGGTCCACTTCCTGTTGCTTCATTCTCTGGCTGCAAGTATTTCTTAACTTTCATTGATGATTTCTCCGGACGCACTTGGGTATACTTCTTAAAACTCAAGAGCGAAGTATTTAGCACATTTTTGGCCTTCAAAGCCTTTGTTGAAAAACAATCTGGACATCAAATTCTTAAGCTAAGAACTGATAATGGTGGAGAATATGTTAAAAACACATTCATCAACTTTTGCACCGGAAATGGAATTCAAATGCAACATACTGTTCCATACACTCCACAACAAAATGGTGTAGCTGAAAGGAAAAATCGCACCTTAAAGGAAATGGCTAATTGTTTGCTGCAATTTAAAGGACTCAGTCTTAGTTTTTGGGCCGAAGCAATTAATTGTGCAAATTATATAATAAATCGCACTCCTACTAAGGTTCTAAAGAATATCACTCAGAAGAAGCTTGGAGTTCCATTAAACCAGATGTAAGTCACTTTCGTGTTTTTGGAAGTGAAGCATGGGCCCATATTCCAGATGAAAAGCATAAAGCTTTAGAACCTAAGAGTGAGAATTGTACTTTTGTTGGATATTCTGAAGATGTAAAAGGTTATAGACTTATTCCATTTAAGTCCAAAAATGTTATCATTAGAAGAGATGTAAAATTTGATGAAAATAAATCGGCCTGCGAGCCTAGTCCGGCGGATGTGCCACCTCTTCCTATCTTTCTACTTTTGAAAACATTTCTTCTTCAGATGATGAAAGTGAGGATGATAATCCTCCACCACCTTCTCAGGTCCTCAACTTCCAAGATGGTCTGTGCTACTCGGGATTGCAGCAGGTGATCTTGCCTGGTTGATCCTACAGATTAGCGACGTACACGTTTCTCAGTTTGAAAGAGCCTCTTCTTTACTGGCTCAAGCTCCAGTAAAATCATGATCCTGACAGTTGCAGAAGCTTCAGGCCATCCACATTGGGAAGCAGCTATGAATGAAGAATTCATCATTAATGATAGAGACATAGACATGAGAGAATACATGGGATCTTGTTCCTCTACCAAAGGGACGCAAACTTGTTAGATGTAAATGGGTTTACAGAACCAAGTATGGACCAGATGGGCAAGTTGATAAACATAAAGCTCGTCTTGTTGCTAAGGGCTTTTCACAGGTTGAAGGCATTGACTACACTGAAACCTTCTCCCCTGTTGCCAAAATGAACTCTATCCGCCTTGTTCTTTCCCTTGCTGCCTCTTTAAAATGGGAAGTCCATCAGATTGATGTTAAATCTGCCTTCTTGCATGGGGACTCGCATGAAGAAATCTATATGGAACAACCCATTGGCTTCATCCAAACAGACTCCAGCCTTGTATGTCGACTTAAGAAATCTCTTTATGGTCTCAAGCAAGCTCCTCGGGCTTGGTATGCCAAAATGGATAGCTTCTTTTAGAATCTGGCTTTTCTAGGTGTTATTCTGAAAATACTGTCTACAACAAGAAAGTGGGCAACTCTCTTATCATCCTTGTTCTTTATGTTGATGATCTTATTCTTACTGGTAGTGATCCCAACCTTATAAACCATGTGAAGTCCAGCCTTAAAAAGAAATTTGAAATGACAGACTTAGGACACTTACACTATTTTCTCGTTCTTCAAGTCTTGCAATCCAAGGAGGGTATTTCCCTTTCCCAGTCCAAGTATGCTTGTGATATTCTTCGTCATTTTCACATGGAAGAATGTAAGCCAGCCCCTTCTCCCTTTCAGTCTGGAGTCAAACTTTCAGTCTCTTGTAATTCTCCTGAAGTTGATGCTACCTTATACCGTCAACTTGTAGGAAAACTCTTGTATTTAACCCATACTCGTCCTGACCTTTCCTTGCTGTTGGCCTTTTTGCTCGTTTTATGCAAAACCCCCGTGAAAGTCATTGGAAAGTAGCTAAAAGAATACTTCGTTATGTTCGAGGTACAATACAGTTTGGGATTCATTACAGTGCCAAAACAGCTCCTCTTTTAATTGGTTTCACTGATTCTGATTGGGCTGGTGACCCTGATGATCGGAAGTCTACTGCCGGTTATGTCTTCACTCTTGGTTCAGGACCTATTACATGGGCTTGTAAGAAACAGGCTGCCATTTTCTCTTTCGTCAGCAGAAGCAGAGTATCGTGGTGCCATGGAAGCTAGTAAGGAAGCCTTGTGGCTTTGTCAGATCCTATCAGAATTGGGCTTTGAGCAGCAGCATCAACCACCATTTTGCGTGTGATAATTCAAAGTGCCATTCAGCTAATGCCAAAGAATTCCAGGCAGCAGTCAGCGCAGCAACACATTGAACTACAACATAGCACTGATCATCAAAAAAAACTCATTCTATGACATGTTCTTGAAGCTGGCAATATTGTTTTCAACAGATGATCAGTTGCAGACATCTTCACAAAGGCTCTCACAAGAGGCGAAGTTCACTAAACTTCGATATATGCTTGGAGTTCAGGAAGTTGTCACTAAGGGGGGATGGGCTCTAGTGCCTCCTTCCTTCTCTATTGTGTCATATTTGTAAATCCTTCAATCCTATCCCAAGTTGTTCTTAAGGGGGGATGTTAGGATATTCCGACACATAGGAAATAGTTAAGTTCAACTTGGTCTAGTATAGAGTTAGGTATAGAGTTAGGCAAAGTGTGTTTCTTTACCGTTGTACATTTTGTAACTTACAATCCGACGGTCACGATATGTAGTGATCCGACGGTTCATTCTCTCCTCGGTATTACCGACACTTGATCCGTGGCTTGACACCCGATTGGTCATGAATTCTATTTAAAGCGCATGGAGGGTCATTTGTAGGTTAACCGTGCATGAGAGAAGCTTATGTAAATTTTCATTCTTTATTAATAAATTGCCTGTAGTAGCCACGTTGGCGCAGGCCGTGGACTATTTCCCTCTCTGAGGGTTTTAACCA
>APFE030142534.1:0-31923 GCA_000404065.3 Pinus taeda
CTCCAGCTAAGAAGCCCTTCTTCACCTCAATCAAAGCTAGATCACCCAACACTGTGAATGTACACTAGAATACCAACAGCACTTCTCTATAAGATACAAAATTCCAGCCTCCAGATCTCTGTGATGAGGGATCCATATATAGATGATTACAGAGAGGTGATTCATGTTTTGGGATCTTTATTAATGTCCTCTCTCTGATAGTTCCTGCTTCCACTTGGAGAATGATGATCTCTTACTCATCCCTGGTCGAAAATGGAGTGGCAAGTGTCAGAGGGGAAGCTTCTGGAAGATTCCATGATCTTCCACCTCGCTTTTTTTTCCTTGCCGTTTGACCATTCCCGACCATTGCACCCTACAGAGGAACAAATCAGTATGCATCGCACCCTGTACATTGGGAAGGTGATATGCATCGTACCCTCTGCATTGAGCTTTCAGTATGGTCCAGTTTTGACCATTTATGAGCATTTTTCATTGGAGAACTTCTGGGAGATGATGTAATCAGTTGACCTTGTTCCTTTAGGCAGTGAAGCAACACTTTTAAGAACTTAGGAGCCCTCAATTTATGGACATTTGTGATTGGGGTTGAAGTGCCCAAAAATGTCTATAACAGTTGCCCCCTAAAGCATGAGGTCATTAATCTTTTTTTATGTCAGGTGAAATGATTTACTATGAGGATCTGAAGTTTTTCCAAGCTGGAAGGCGACCTGTAATAAGATACAATACAATACATTATTTTCACAACATTTTTTTCATGATCTCGCTGAGGCGGGCATTCCCATGCTCAGCTTTATAAATTCATTTTTCATGTACATAGGACAGACGATCGTCTGTGTGACAGACTGATGATATGGACACATCATCCTTTGATTTGGATGATCATCTGTTCAGCAATGATGTACACTGGATGTTTTTATATTCCTGAATATATCGCATCCCGGATGGATGAAACTAGATCCGGGGTCTTCAAACTCGGCCAATCTTCACTCGAGTACAAGTCGATCCATGTGAAAAATGTTTTGGAGTCGAACATGGAAAGACCTAATTACTAGCCAATGATGTAAGTTGTTAACAGGCGCGAGAGGAATCACCAATAATGACAATGACCCTCAAGGTACTACAGTACAATTCACGTGGTATGAAAAGGGACTTGGCGTCAAACACCACGTAAAATCTCTTGGTCGAAGGCCATTGATGCAAACCTGTCGCCGAAAGTGAGAAACTTTTCATTAAGGCATGCAAGCTTCAAAGTATTGAAAGGGTTGTTCCTAAGTCAACTTCTTGGATAATGAGTTGATGTCGACAAGAAGTGACCCGTCACAGGAGGGCCTTAATAAATCCCACATCAACGACATGGAACAAAGCAAATGATTTTGGAGGTGAAAAAAAACTGACGATACAGAGTTCAAGGTGGCAGTCATGAAGGAATGAAGCATGAATGTATTGCAGTGGGTGAGCATAGGTGAATTTTATGAATAACTTCTCTTGAACATATCGGCGACACTGACGATCGATTGGTAGCGTTAACCCCAAAGATGGATGGTGTGATAGACCAATGGTGATGACCAGTGAACGGAACAACCCAACCCGGCATGGATGCAAAAGGAAAGTGTCATGTTCAAGAGCAACTTGATACCAATAAAGTTTCTTCTTGCTTTCTTCCCAATTTTCCCAAGTCATTGCTAACCAGTACCTCTTTATTTTTGTCAAGCTTGAGGAGGATAACATATGCTTGTTCTATAATCCACCCTTCGGGTGAACCTGTCGCAATATTTTAGCGAGTCTAGCGACAGTGAAACTCATTCTCGTCTTGTTGGATGAGTTTGTCGCTATTTGGTTTTAACGAGTTTAACGACAAAGATAACTCGGTCTCTTTCAATTTTAGAGAGTCTGGAAGAAACGAAAAGAAGACTCTGAAGATTCTTTTTCGTTGTATAATCCCTTAAGTCCGAAAAAGCATAAAATAATATGAAAGGGATGAATTTTTGATAGTTTTAATGAGCCGAACAAGACAAGCGCTCGATCTTTTTGTGTAATAATCCCTAAGGTCCAAAAAGATTAAAATCTAGAGGAGGGATAGCACATCTGATGCCTTTTAACGAGCTGGAGAGGCCAATCGCTCTGCAAATTTTTCATATTTTACAAGTCAGGTGAAAAGAGATTAAAGAAGACTTGTTTTCGAGGAACGAGTGATGGTTTCGGGTAGCAGCTGACTCTAGGTAAGATTTGGAATTTTCCAATCGCGACAGTGTTACAAGGATGGCTAGCAGAATCAATCTTCGCAGATGTTCCTCGAAGGGGTAAAAAATCATATGGGGGTGAATGATCGGCTAAAAACAGAGTGGAGGTGATGGCGAGAACACGACCAAGGCTCAAAAGCTGGCGATAAGGCATTCACAATAGTTATTTACCGGTTCATTTTTTAATGAGCTTAAACGTTGGGGGAAACACTTTCTCATGACTTATGTTTATTTTTTAACGAGCTTTAACTATGTGCTAAAACTGCTCGTGGAGAGTTTATTTTTTAACGAGCTTGAACTCTACGAAAACATTGCTCGCCAGTCGTATGATAAGAAATGTCTCATTCAAGATGCCATTTTTTATAGAGCTTGCACCTTTTGAAGCTTTGCCCCGAATCCTTTCTTTATGCAAGTTAGGAAATGACTAGCCTTACAGGTTTAAAGGGTTAGAAGTCCTAAAAATTTAAAAAATAATTAGCCACTCTTCACTTGCATGCGGAAAGGTTCGCATGCCCCCAAGTGTAGCGAAAAATTTCCAGGTTACCAAGAAAGTTCAATCCGCGTAGCAGACAGAAAGCTTCCTTGGTGATGTCTACCAAGATAGAAAAAGAGGAGCGGTGCGACCGCATTCCACTCAGCATAACCTTAACGAAGGTATTTTATTCTAGTCCAATCCCATTCCTGTGAGGACGGGTGCCAGGCTAGTCATATATCCCTCACGGAAATCCACTCTATACCCAAGGTTTTCCTGTCGAAACAAACCAGGGTGCATGCCCCCTGGGTTTCAGTCACATCTTCCTGAATCACTCGTGCTCATCAGGTGGACGGACTGGAGATCGATGAGACATTTCTTGCGTGAAAATACCATTTAGGGATGGCATTTGACTATTTGTGATGTGTGATCCGGGGAATGACATTTGGTCCACGAGCTTGACCATTCTGCCTTCATGCGGAAAACACATTACTCTAAAGAGTGAGGAGATGATGGCTCCCATTCAATAAATATAGTTGCATCCAAGGAGTAGATTATAATCTAAAGGTCCTTGAACTACCATAACATTCATGTGAATAGTTTTCCTTCTCAAAGTAATGGGCACATTTGGAAGGATCCCTAAAGGTCGACTGGTTCCCTTGTCGAAGCCTGTTAGATTTCTCACTTCAGGCAAAAGTGATGGCGAACCAAGCGCTTTCCAAGCAGTTGAGGAAAGGATACTCACAGAAGCCCCTTCATCAATGATGGTACCAACCATGACCATTCTGTAATCTTGTACAATGATTCCGAATGGTACACTGGCTGGTAAACGGGGTCTACCTAGTAGATTCTAGTCAAAGGAAACAACTAGGTTGCTTGGTGGTGGGACCGAATAGACGGCCGGATATGACTCTGATGAACTTCCTTCCTATGGTAAAGGAATGGGAGGACTACCCCCAAGCTCATCAGAGTTGGTGTTGATGAAAATAATTTGAACGGTTTCGTTCTCTTTCTCTTCAGTGATGGTATCATTCGAAGATGAACACTCTGAAGGCAAGACCGGGTCAACTGCTGTATCGACCCTTTGAATTTCCTCTGGTATGGATTCAGAGGGTTCATTTTAAATGATAGGTGCTTCAGCTAACCACAAGGATGGGCCAGCCGGATTTTCAATCGGTGGAGGGCTCGGCAAGAGTTTTTGGTATCTAGGAGGAAGTCGTAGCAGTGAAATCGGACGATTATCCAAAACTCTTTTAGCCTCTTCAAGGAAGGGACAACAGTGGATGGCGTGATTGCCTTCACACAACTTACAAGGAAGTTTAGGATTCCTTCTTTGTCCATGTGCTTCACTTTCACTGGTTGATGGTGAGCATTCAACGTGATTGCCAAGAGGTTGATGCTACCGGATTGTGCAAACGAGGAGACTAGTCCCTTAAGATCCGAGGGATGCAGGGACAATCTCGGTGATAGTGGTCTCCATTGCAAATGATGCAAGGAGATTTAGGTTTTGATTATGCGGTGTGTGAATTTTTTCTAGACGATACTTGGTTGCTCACTTTTGATTTTGGTTCCTTTTCCTTCTTTTCCTTTTTCTCCTTCTGCTTCTTCTTCTTCTTAGTTACTTGATTTTTGGCCTTATCGGCTTTATCAAGTGAAGAGGAAGGAGGAGAGGGAGAATCAAATGAAGTAGAAGGTTGGGAGGAAACTCTAGTGTCGTCTAGTTGCTGATTAGACCATTCAGAAATTATGGGATTCTGAACGACAGAGGTAGAGAAGAGCCATACTAGCAAACCAATTGTCGATCCTGGAAGTGACAAAGTGGCCATATGGGGTGCGCCAACATCTCCCCAAGAGGAGAAGGGACTAGGATTTCCTTCATGGGGAAATCCTTGGTTGGTAGACTCCATTTTATCAACCTGAAGATCAATGGGGGAATTTGTGACGTTATTCCAATTAAAATAAATTTTTAGACACATGGACACAACTTGTTTTTTCAATTTTAAAGAGTCGAGAAAAAACAAAAGATGACTCTAGTCGCCTTTGATTTTTATTGAGCTTGAAGTGACAAGCACTTAGAGGACCTTTTTTTTGAAGGAGTCTGAAAAGGAGCAAAATGGACTTCTTTGGAGATCTAGGCAGAGGGGATTACCAAACCAATCGTAAAATTGCAGAATACTTTTTACGGTACGACAGTCAATCTTCCCGAATGCTGTGTTCGATGCATTACGATCGATAGGGTGGCAGACACAGCTTCCTAAGGATAAAGGATGCAACCTATTGTGGTCTCCCAATATATATGCGACGGTACGTGGGAGCACAAGTCCATACTGGCACTTGCCGTCTCAGAGTGGAGGAATCACCCAACCAACACTGAAAACAATAGTTACCAGTTTTACGATGCCAGAATACGTCTCTGCCTAGACTCTAGAGTTGTGCATTAAGTTCCAAAGCGTTGTTAGATTCATTGGATTTATTTTAAGTTATCTTGCTTAACATTGCCTTTCAGGTTCAACCACGTGACGGTATGTATAATTCGTAATGCAGTCAAAGATGATAAACAAACGTTTTATCTCTTTCAGCAATGAAATCCTAGCTACTAAAGGAGAAAGTCAAGCATCTTTTCTTCACAGAGCATAGAGCACACGCTAAAATGCACAGTCCTAAATCAAGCCAAGCATTCAAAATGAAAATGCACATGCATGTATTTGTTTTTCAGCTCTCCTAATGTGTAAATGACACTAAGAAAGCTATGTGCAAAATTGAATTACTTTTAAAGTGACTGTACTCGACAAAATTCTTCTTCAAAACGAAGTGAAAGCAAGAGAGACACTTTGCGATTTTGAAATGGAAATTGCTTTTCGACACTTTAAAACTAGTAATTCAAATCCTATGCAATAGTAAATGTATAATCAACTATCTAAAACAATGGATTTGCTTTCTAAAACTGAAAATGACAGCTAGGACACTTTTAGATCTAGAGACGACAGTTCAACTATGCTACTTTTTGCAAAAGAGAACTAAAATGATGCACAATACATAAAAAAACATTTATAGTTCTTTGAACTAATGAGGCAGAATAATGCAAGAGCAGGGGGTTTTCACAGAAGCACACTGAATACAGACAGCAAAACTATTGAATAAGACTGAAAATAGTGAGAAAAATCCACAGTCGGAGGGTAAAGTCAATCCTCCCTGACCATCGCACCTGTTACATAATGAACTCAGTATGCAGCGCACCTACTCCATTCGGGAAGTGTGATGCATATAGGCTGCCTTGAAGGCAGGGTGCGTTGGTAGCAGTGGGAGACTTTGAATGATATTTCACTCACAGTTTGCAATCTAGTTCAGGTGTTTAGGCTGAATAAGTAAGGATCAGTGTATGTAAAACACAGGGGTGATCTAAGAGGTTACTAGAGCCACCACTTAGGGCAATTAGATTACTTGCAGATCTATTGTTTAATTCATAAACAAAACACGGAGATTGACTGAAGCAGCATTGATCTACTTTGCATTTGTATGACAAATGCAGTTCGAAGGCTAGCTGGCTTGACTTCAGGCTCCATCTGTATGTTTATAAAAGAAAAACGATAGATAAGCTAACAAGTAATCTAGTCGCTCCCTAGTGGAGTCGCCATTTTGTTATACGGGAATAGTGTCCACTCGAATGCTGCTATTCCCACTAAGATGGGTGGCTATCTTAGAAAAAATAATCAAAGTCTACTATTGATTCCTTTTATGAAAATAGATGAGAGGAGAACCAAGAGGGCCAACCTAAGTCTTGCGCTCGATTTCCTCTCCTTCTTGATAGAGTTTGGCCGCTTCTTCTTTGTCTGCTCAGCTTCAAAACGACCTGTGGAATCACAACAACATACTACTATGCAAGAAACAAGGATCTAAATTCATAAATAATGCAAGATCAGATGTGCATTAACCATATACAAGCATATATAAACAAGTACACAAGAATATGGAAGGAAACAATAATAACTTTATTCAGATGAAAAGTAGCAAGAAGATTACAACCATGTGCTCTGACCCAGCATCATCCTCCAGCTAAGAAGCTTTTCTTCACCTCAAGAAAAGCTAGATCACCCAAAACTGTGAATGTACACCAGAATACCAACAACACTTCTCTATAAGATACAAAATTCCAGCCTTCGGATCTCTGTGATGAGGGATCCATATATAGATGATTACAGAGAGGTGAGTCATCTTTTGGGATCTTGATTAAGTGTCCTCTCTCTGATAGTTCCTGCTTCCACTTGGAGAATGATGATCTCTTACTCATCCCTGGTCGAAAATGGAGTGGCGAGTGTCAGAGGGGAAGCTTCTGGAAGATTCCATGATCTTCCACCTCGTATTTTTGTCCCTGCCATTTGTCCATTCCTGACCATCGCACCCTACAGAGGAGAAAATCAGTATGCATGGCACCCTATACATTGGGAAGGTGATATGCATCGCACCCTCTGCATTGAGCTTTCAGTATGGTCCAGTTTTGACCATTTATGAGCAGTTTTCAGTGGAGAACTTCTGGGAGATGATGTAATCAGTTGACCTTGTTCCTTTAGGCA
Organism: Pinus taeda; assembly: GCA_000404065.3. NCBI lineage: Eukaryota > Viridiplantae > Streptophyta > Pinopsida > Pinales > Pinaceae > Pinus > Pinus taeda. The sequence continues at coordinate 7,281 of APFE030142534.1, forward strand.
GTGAAGTAACACTTTTAGGGACTTAGGAGTCCTCAGTTTATGGACATTTGTGATTGGGGTTGAAGTGCCAAAAAATGCCTATAACAATGTGATCTTCCAATGCTTGAACCTTAGAATTTTCTCTTAAATATGATGTGATGGATGGTGGATGCTATCCATAAAGTGCTATAAATGGGTTCATTTTTACTGCAGTATGGAAGGAAGTGTTATACCACCATTCATCCAGAGGCAACCATTTGACCCATTGTGTTTTTTTATCGAAGACAAAGCAACGAAGATATCCTTCCAAACATTTGTTTAATATCTTAGTTTACCCATCAGATTGAGGATGATAAGATGAGGTATGAGCTAATTGATTAATTAGACAAGAAAATAATTATGTCCAAAAAATTCTAGCGAAAATGAGATCTCTGTCGCTTACAATAATGTTTGGGTTTCCATGTAGCTTTCGAATTTTTTCCATCAATGCAGTAGAAATTGTATTGGATTTAAATGGATGAGATAATGCACAAAAGTGTGCATACTTGGTAATTCTGTCAACTACCACCATGTTAACACTCTTTCCTTTAGACTTGGGTAAACCTGTGATAAAATCCATTGAAACCTCCTCCCAACGTTGGCTTGGAATGGATAAAGGTTGTAATAAACATAGGGTCTTAATTATTTCAACTTTATTTTGTTGGTAAACCAAACATTCTGACACAAACTTTTGAATATCTGATTTAAGGCCATCCCAAAAAAAATCCTTCTTAACCCTATGGTAGGTTTTTAAAAATCTTGAGTGCCCTCCTAAGGGAAAAATGTGTAATTCCATAAGAATCTTTTGTTTGAGTTGGTAATTCTTACATAGGTATAAGCGATCTTTGTACCATAACGAATCATTTTTCCAGCTAAATGTATCATATGCATTGGGATCTTGTTGTATCTTTTGAATGAGTGCCCACACTTCTTCGTCATTCTTCCATTCATCCCTTACTTCGTTTATCCAATCTAGTTGGGTAATAAAAATGGCACAAAGTAATGCTTCCACATCCTCATCCTTTCTTGAGAGTGCATGTGCCACAACATTTTGCTTCCCTTTTTTATAGATGATTTCAAAGTCATAACCCACCATCTTTGTGACCCATTTTTGCTTCTCTTTTGAATATAATATTTTTTCTACAAAGTATTTAAGACTATCATGATTTGTTTTTACCTTGAAGTGTCTTCCCATTAGGTAGGGTCGCCATTTATTAAGTGCATATAGTATTGCCAACATTTCTTTCTCATAAATAGATTTGTGTAAATACTTTCTTTTCATTGGACAAATTTCGAAAGCAATGCATCTTTCTTCTTGCATTAAAACATCACCAATTCCATTTCCCGAGGCATCACATTATACAATAAAGGTTTTTGTGAATTTCGGCATAGCTAAGACTGGTGCTTGGCATATTTCCTCTTTAAGATGTTAAAAGACCTTTGTTGCTTCTAGAGTCCATGAAAATGCATCTTTCTTAAATAATGTTGTTAGAGGTGTCGTTATTCTCCCATAATTCTTAACAAAATTGCGATAATACCACATCAACTCGAGAAATTCTCATAGATGCTTTATGGATGTGGGGATTTTCCATTCCTTAATGGATTTAATTTTTCTAGGGTCTACCTTAACACCTTCATGAGATACAATATGGCCCAGATATTCCACCAAAGAAACATTTGGAGCTTTTTGCATATAATTGTTTTTCCTCCAATAGTTTGAGCAACCTATAAACATGTTGAACATGATCCTTCCAAGATTTGTTGTAGATTAGTATATCATCAAAAAAATACTAACACAAATTTTCTAAGGAAGGGTTTGAAAATGGAACTCATCAAACCTTGAAATGTAGAAGGTGCATTGGTAAGGCCAAAAGGCATGAACAAAAATTCAGAATGACCCTCATGAGTTCTAAATGTTGTTTTTGGAATGTCTTCAGTCTTCATTCTTATTTGATGATATCCTGAATGAAGATCCAACTTGGTGAAGTAAATTGATCCATGCAATTCATCCAATATCATCAATGATAGGAATGGGAAATTTATCTTTAATAGTGAGCTTGTTTATCTCCCTATAATCCGAACACATGCAGCATGATCCATACTTCTTGTGCACCAATACTACTAGAGCAGAAAAAGAACTTTAACTAGGTTGAGTTATACCACCATCTAGAATTTCTGCAACCATACATTCAATTTCACTCTTTTGGGCATAGGGATATCTATATAGTCTGATGTTTGGAGAAACACTTCCTGAAATCAAATGAATAGAATGATCATGATCACGAATAGGTGGGAGACCTTTGGAAGTCTCAAATACCTTGGAATGATTGTCCAGGGATTTTTGGAGATCTAGAGAAATTAATGATTTCGATGTGGGAACCTCTAGCAAACATAATTGTGCAATTACGCCTCATTGTTATTTCTTTAGAATTTTTTTCATTCCGTTAGAGATGATTATCTTTCCCAGTTTCCCTACGATACCCCTTAATTCAACTTCCTTTCCTTCTGAACAAAATTTCATGAAACATTCTTGAAAATTAAAAGCTATTATACCCAAGGTTTGTAGCCATTGGACTCCTAGTACAACATTAGCACCACCCATTGGAATGGAAAGCATTGGGATATTAAATACATATTCTCCCATGGATATCTTGATATTATGGCACTTTCTAGAGAAATTTATGGTTCCTCCACTTGCAACCATCACTTGACACTCTGGTGCTGGATATAGGAAGCAATTCAATTCCTTGGCTATCTTACAATGAATAAAATTATGGGTACTTCCCAAATCAATCAACACTATTACCTTTTTCTTCTTGATATGTCCTCCTATCTTGATAGTTTTAGGAGTGGTAATTCCAGCCAATGCATTACAAGATATGGTATGATTCATTTCTTCTTTCTCTAGGGTTTCTTCCTGGTGTATATCCTCTTCTTTTGACGTTTCTTGTTCCTTTTCTTCCTCCTCTTCATAATATATGTAAAATAATTTATTCTCGGCACATTTATGACCTTTAGTGTATTTTCTATCACAACTGTAACAAAGCCCTTTTGTTCCTTTTTCTTCCAATTGTTGTGATGTCAACCTTGTAGGTTGTGGAAGGCTAGGAGTAACAACACTTCCATCTTTATAGTTGTGAGTCGTAGGCTTCCCGGTTTCCATAATTTTGCTTTCTATTTTTCTTGCCAACCTGAATGCCTTCTCCAATGAATTAGGTTCCCAAAGGCGAACCTCATGTTGGATATTATCCTTTAAAGTCCCTATGAACACATCAATCATATTCTCCTCTGGAATATCAATTACCCTTATATTGAATTTCTGGAAGTCCTCAATGTGCTCCATCATTGAACCCTTTTGTTTGAGATTTATCAATTGGCTAAAAAAAGTGTTGCTTTTTGTATCCTTATAATGTGCTATCATTTTTTTCGTAAAAATTTCCGAAGTGACAATATGTTTACAAGAGAAAATCCATCAATACCATACAAACGTTGGCATTATGATGCATGTGTTGTACTTGATGGCAACCCACTTGTAGTAGAACAACTCACTTGTATATGGAAACTATATGAATCTACGTAACTAGATGGATTTATGAGGGATATATCAGATGTGATAGAATGCATGGTAGTTGTGTTTACATATGTGACAAATTGCAGGGTAGTTTAAAGGAATCATTTCAAAAGTAATATGGCAAATCACATTATAACAGGTCTATTCAGAGGGAACAAAGTAATGGTACAAAAGAATAGGATGAAGATGCAAATAAGGTCTACTGATTAGAATAAAGAAGGTGTAAAGAAGTTGAAGAAGTATACACAGGTCCACTTAGTCAAAACAACGTATACACACTGGTTCACAGAACAAAAAGAGCATATATGTATACACGCACTTTCACAAGAAGAAAAGCGTGTATATGTTAGAAAATCAAGGAAATTCAAGAAGAGATAATGCCAGGGGTCAATACCATGGTATTATCCCACACTATTGAGTGGAGTAATGACTATTTGATCCCATCCAAGAATACCAAGGGTCCTAAGTGGTTTTGGTCCAGAGTATTAGTACGAGGTTTTTGGTCCAAGGTATTTGGTCTGAGTTTTTGGTCTAAGGTATTGACAAAGGATTTAAGTATATAAGAAGGAGAAGATCAAAAGACTAAGTGCACAAGTAATGAATATCTTATGAAGTGTTAGATCAAAAAAAAATATGCATGTTATGGCTTTCTAATGCTTTTCTTGATCTGAACGAAGTATGCACTTGAGCTTTTGATGATGGATGAGATCTAATGATGGATCAGGATCATAATGACTTATCATTGTGTTATTTGATAATGGATAGGCTAGATCTGATTGCTAACACATGTTTTATTATTTATATGTGATGATATGGTTATGTCTGAAGTCCAGAATTACAGTGAAGTTATAAGTAAGTATTTTCATATCCACACGCTTGTTCACTTTGGTGAAGGTGCATATACACACTAGTTGAGCTCTTCCAAGTATCATATGAAAACGAAAATCTTGATGATCAGGGAAGACTGATCTATCAGATGGATATTGTTGTTTACTACTATCTATTAATGAAGTCTTCTTTGATCTGAAAGTAATACTAAATGCATAAAGAGTTTGTGTTTGATTGATTGATTGATTGAGTAATAAGGGTGATCTTTGCTGCTATATGTTTATAACTCTATAAATTGACAGTAGATATTCAGAATGTCGTTGATTGGTACATTTTGTGGTTAAGAGGTTTTATGATTTAGTATCTTTAGAGGGTTACGCAAGTTAGGTTAAAGGAAGTTGTGTATACATGTAGGTTGGCTTCATTGAAGGAGTGTATACAGTCTGACACATGACTTTTGAGGTTTCAGTTGGTTCTAGTTGTTGATGCAATATTCTGGGTTCATATCTATGTATTGGATACAGTGATCTGGCTGTTCCTGTTGATTGGTTGAATTTGATTAAGTTTGAATGAATGATGTACTCAGTTTTTCAGAGGTTCAATGATTTTTTAATTCAGTACGTCATTGGTTTCAATGATTCATTGATTCAGTTATGTTTGATTCAGAGATTGATTATTGGTTTCAGTTATGTCAAGATTGATGATTGAGTTTTAGTGATTGGTTGATGCAAATGTATTTGATGGTTGTATTTTAGTGGTGATTTATTTTGAGCTTCAATGTTACTAACGGGTCTAGTGTGAAAATTTGATGAAATGTGGCCTTCGTATTGTAGTGTTGTGTACAAGGAGTATCCAGTCTGAAAATTCATGAAACTTGTTCCTTAGAGGATGTTGAGGGTTGGAGCCTTCAGTGAGAAAGTTGAAGCTTCCTGCCAGTAGTGGCTTGTGATTTGATCAAGGGGTTGGAGCTCCCTTCCAATAGCATCTGGAGAATAAGTGAAAGTTGTAGCCTTCTGTAGGCTGATGCCTATATACTAGTAAACACATTGGATAGTACAAGAGATAGGGGGTTGTAGCTCCCTTCCAGCAGAAGTTGGAAAATGAGAGAAGGTTGTTGCCTTCTGTAGGTGGATGCCTATGTATTAGTATGAGTCTCCACTAGTACAAGATTGTAAATAGATTTTCTTGATATTAGAATAAGATAGAGACAACAACAGCAGGTGGTTTTTCTCCTGCATTGGGTTTCCACCTTAAATCTTAGTGTTAATGTGTGTTTCTTATGTGTGATGGTTTATTCTATTATTACTGCACATGGTTACTATTTAATTTTTAATAATGTACTGATGCATTGATTAAATATCAACATATGATGAATTGACTAAATCATAAGTTCACTAGATATACACTAGTTTCCTTAAGAATAGTTTCATGCACATGCAAGTTACCTTCACTAAAGTAGCATATATAAATCGAACTATGGAAATGAAAAATATATTGATTTGTTAATACTCATTCACCCCTCCTCTTAGTATTATTCCAACAAAAAACTAATTTGGTTCCAGATATAAAGTTGCAATGCGTATCTTTTATGTGTTTTTCATATTATGGAGATCGAAATATTGCTCCATCTGTAGTATCCATGTTACTGGATCCTTGCCATCAAACTTCCTAATATCGATATTTGGAACATGGTGGGTCTTCAATCCAACATTAGAGTCTATGAAATCATGATTAAAATTTATGTTTTTCTCATCATGAGTTATCTTTACTACCATTTGGCCATTAGTAAACATTTCTTGTAGCAACTTTGTCAAATTTGTCTTCAAATCATCCACTTTTCCTTCCATCTTAGCTTCCACATCATTTATCTTAGCTTTGACACCTTTCTTTAAACCATCCATATTCGCTTCCACGCCTTTCTTTAAACCATCCATCTTAGCTTCTGTTACTTTTTGTGAGAGTGAGTTGCACTTGGTCTCTTGATTTTGATATATCACATTGCATTTCTTCCTCTTCTTCATGAGTCATGCTAGATATCTCAGGTTGCTTACTAGGTGTTTCCATTTTTATTTCTTTGGGGAATCAATTAATGATAATTATGCTTCACTATTGCCTTTGAATTCCTTCAAACTAATTTTTCAAACCAAACTTATGCAAAATTTAAAAAAAAACTGTAAACCTTTTTTCACTTTGTAGGAGCTTGATATGGAATTTGATGTAACTTTGAAATTTTAGATCTCCAAGGTCTGAAATTGCTAGTTCTGGTATCCCTCTAATTCCTCTTTCTAACACCAGCAGTCTGATTGAAATTGAGTTCTCCAAGAAAGAGTTATGTGCAATCTCCCAAGATGACCTTATTATACACTTTTTCAGTAGAGTGAACTTGTAAGAAATACCACGTGTCACTGTTTCAACATTCGGATCTGAAAACAATGCATAGACTATTAAAGCCCATTCACTTTCTGTAAACTTTACGAAATTTTAATTTGATACTCAGATAGAAAGTTATGACGATTTTACCAAGGTCACATGTTTGGGATGTAATTCAGGAGCCTACAAAAACCCTAACTTCCTTAGATCATATCTCCGAAAATATAGTAAGACAAGATCTAAAAGTTTGGCACGAGAATCATTGAGATTCGGCTAAAATGGGTTTTTTTTTAGCTTCTGAAACGTTGTAGAAAACAAGTTATAGTGAAAATACCATGATGACCTATTTGGAGCAGCAAAACCCTAGAATCGAAACCTTTGATACCAAATGTTATGAAGCCAACTAACAAAAATATCGAAAAGATAGATCGACACTTTAGAAATCAGTGTCTTCAAGGGGGAAACCTCCTTTACATTACACAAATGAATAATTCTTGGATTATACAAATGACTAAACCTCCTTTTTATATATAGGGGTCTAAGGGGTCACAATATAATCAAAGTTAAGATAACAATAATTATATAAATGCACAACAATAACAATAGTGGCTTTATGGGACACACTAATAACAATATCAGGACAATATAAGCACAATACTAACAATAAGGGCTATAATGACAATAGTAATGGGGAAAACACTAGTATTATAGGGATCTAACATTTCTTCACTAAAATGCACGATCATACTTCATTTCTTTTCCAATCTAATTTATTTAAATCGTAGATTGTTTATTTTACTATTTACACACCTTTACATTATTATATCTTCACTAACTAGTAGAGTAGTAATTGTGTTAATTTTCTTAGGCCTAGAAGCCTCTTTTGGAGATAATTTCATTCTAAAACATTTTCACATTGAATTCACCCCATATCATTATAAGCAATTATGTAGAGAGAAAATTAGAAATAACAATGCAATGGAACAAGCGTAGGTCTGTCATGATATTTATGTCATAGGGCTCAACATATCTCCTTCATATCTCTTTCATAATATTTTCTCATATCACAAATAAGAAGGACCAAAGAGGCCACTGTCATACCTAAGAACAAACCAAGGCGTTGTTACAACACAAGACCAAGGCCCATTAGGGTGTTGTTTCATCACAAGAATGAGGTACAAAAACCTCGCCTTTTACCCTATGAAATCCGTGTCGTTTGGGGTATTTTTGTACAGACAAAGATATATGTGAAAAATTAAAAATAGTTAACTTATTAATATTACTTATGAGTAAAGAAATACTCTCCAAGTTGAATCTTTCAATTTTTCCTTGAAATGAGGGTTGAATGTGCATATTTGTGAAGCAGGACAAAATTGCCTTGCTTCACTAAAATGCATGCCCATGCTTCATTTCTTGGCTAATCTGATTGATTCAAATTGTAGAAATATTATTTTAAAATTTTAGACACTTTTATGTTGTTATATCTTTTCGAACCATTGGAGTAGTCACAATGTTAATTTTATTAGGGCTAGAAAAGTGTTGTGTAGATAATTGTATTTTAAAACATTTTCAACATTTTCACATTGCATTCACCCGATATTATCATAATCAATTACGTAGAGAGAACATTATCAATAACAATGCAACAAAACAACCATAGGTATGTAATGATATCTTTGTCATAGGCCTCAATATATATCCTTCATATATTTGTCATAATATTTTTTCATATCACAAATAGGAAGGCCCAGAGAGGTTGATGCCAGAACCAAATAACGAGGTCCATTAGGGCATTCTCTTTTTTTTTTTGTTGGAAAAGATTCACATTATATTAACATGGAAATATACATTAGAGAACATGCAAAAAATATTGGGGGGTATTCACCCATCACCCATCGAGGTTCTCTATCCTTGGAGAGAGAAACTATAGAACCTTTCCAAAATATTGAAATCAAGTCTTGTGCAATGCATCATTAGAACAATGTTTAAGCTAAACATTACAAAATTCAAAACCCTTGTTATTTGGTGGGATCAAGCCACTAAGAGATAAAACTTGAAGATAATAAAAAACATTAAAAAAAATTGTTCTGTTGTTACCTCACAACACACAAATGTGGCTTGTCCTCGAACAATTCAGTTTTAGGTCCACGTCCATGTAGATATCTTTTTATTTCGCTAGTTGAAGGCTCAGGCTCTGCATTTTCTCCAATATCCATCTAAAATAATCAACAACATGCATTAATTTCTATCAATATTGGATAAAATTATTCTGCTGCTACACCATAACACAAAAATGTGGCTCCTTCTCGAGCCACTCAGTTTTAGGTCCACATACATGTAGATATCTATTTGTTTTTCTAGTTGAATGCTCGGGCTCTACATTTTCTCCAATATCCATCTAAAATAATCAACAAAATGAATTAATTTGTGTCAATATTAGATAAATTTGTTGTGATGTTGCACCAAAACAGAAAAATATGGCTCATCCGTGAGCCACTTAGTCCTTCTTCTATCCCCATGGATCCAAAAACTTTCTCCTTACTGAGGTTGTCTTCTTGCTCGTAGTATAATAAGTGTGGGGGTAAACGGGGAACTTGGTTGCCTTAGATCTCTTCAAACAGACTAGGAGGGGTTATCCACATCCCCCTCCTCACAACAATGCTCTCCAAAAGAGAAACACGACCACCATTGTTTCTCTACGTCTAGGTCCCATGCTTATCCCTAACTATTGTTCTTTTTTCCTTGGTATACTTTCTCTTTCCTTTGGCAGGTAGTGGAAAGGATTTGGTCTTAATGCCTTCTTCAATATACTCCAAGGGTTACTCGGGTGGGGTGGCTCATACATTTTCAACTAGCCATCCTATTTCCTCAAATTAATTCCAGATCCTTCTACCTACCAGAATAGAGATTTTTCCTTATTTCAAGTAATAGTCAAGGGTAAGGTCCCCCAATCCTACCATTAAGGAAGGGGGAAGAGTCTTGTCCTACTGCTACAACTCCCAGAGTGGGAATTGTCCTGACATAGTTTTGCCATATGGAGTCGCAAATCCTTCCAATAAAGTGTGTCAGGCTATACTTAGTAGTGAGACTATACCATCACGTGAGAATTAGAGTAAATTTCAGCCTAAAAGTGCCCATGAAAATTTCATGTAATTTCCATGTCATAATATGTAAACTAATCAAAATCCTTTAAATTTAAAAAGCAGTACATGTAAATATTTTTGAGGGAAAAGAATAAAAACTACTTTTTTTAATTGTATTTTTTGCTTATCTCCTTACAGGTTTACTCAAATTTCAAGTGTAGACACTTGTTGGATGTAGAATTAAATTTTGCATCCAACAAGTGCCCATTATCCATACTTTTGGTAATACCTGCATTGATAAAAATTGAAGATACCTTGAAAAATCATGTTTCAACACACTTTTTCAATGTATCTTGAATTTGAAACAGATTTTTTCAATGTACTTCAATTTTATCAATACAAGTCTTCTCAAAAGTTTGCATATTGGGCACTCATTGGATGAAAAATTTGATTATGCATCCAATGAGTGTCTACACATGAAATTTGAGTAAACCTATAAGGAGGTAAGCCAAAAATACAATTAAAAAAAGTAGTTTTCTTCTTTTCCCTTCAAAATTCATAACTCTTATTTTATTATTTTAGTATTTTTCCTTAGGAGGCCTTAGGTTGAAATTTCCTCTAATGAACCATTTTTGTGAGTGAAGGAGGTGCTCCCTAGTCCTGGCCACCCATCGCAACTTAACCACCTCCCTTGGACGAAATCTCCTTTTTTGTATGAGTCGTTTCTAGCTATTCTAATGCAGTCTCTTCTTCCATAACCACATTCCCTTACCATGTCGACTCCCTAAGTACCCTTAACTCATTAGTTCCTCCATCTCTTTCTATTCTCCTTTAGTTCCCTTTGTGAGCTCCCTCATACTCCGGTTTTGCACCACCCTTGCACTCCTTCTCCTAGTTCCAACTTAAATTGCCCTTGTCTACTCTAATCCTCTATTACTCTAAGAATTCCTTTTACAAATTATTTCCTTCACAATTGTCCCTTGGGTGGTATTTTATAGAATTTCACCTTTCATGCTCCTTCATCATGACTGCCTGTGACCTTGACTCCACCACTATCCACCATTGAAGTTTTTTGATCTGAATCACTCTAAATCTATACCAACCTTGTTTACTATCTTCCTTTGGATCAATTTGATATGATGGTTCACATGTGATACCTCTATCTCCCTAGCCAGTCTTATATTATTTTATCTTTCTACCTCGGTATTGGCCTCATTAATGTTCATCACCTCAAAATTTCAATGTTTAATTTGACATCTGACATGTTATCTTCTACAACAAAATTTTGATTAAGGAATCTACCCAACCGCTTTATTTCACTTCAACACATGTTATGATACAGGGAATGAATACTTTAGTGTAGCTCCCATGACGTGGTCCTGGCCTTCATGTGATTTTGTGAGCCTTCACATGTTAAATGATGTCATTGCTGGTGCGTCTGGTCCAAACAATTGTCACTCCTACCCTTAATTTTGTTAAACATTTTACATTCAATTACTTAATTATCTTCTTTGCCTTTATTGCTTACTTTTGTAGTTGTTTCTTGTGTATATCAATGATCATATATGAACCTCTTATCATAATGTTATGCTATGCAATTATATGAAAATATTCTCATATAGAATGAACTTCTTGAATAATGTCAGCATAAACAATTTGTCTAGCCTCAATAAAAGAGATATTACCTTTCAACTCTTTGATTTCATCTTAAATTGTATTATATTTACTGGAAAGTTATTTTTTATTTTCATTTTCTATGTTTAGTTGCCTCCTTTACATTTAAATCCTCCCTTACAACGACCAAATTGTGTGGGGTTTCTTTTAGTTTAACTTCTACAAGTTTGAGCTTTGTCCTGACCTTTGTCAATTTCTTTGAGGGGTCATCTGATTCTGCTGGAACCACAATGGTGCAAGCATGGTTTTTAATTGATTTTGTAGGCTCTATACTCATCCTTGCAAAATAACAATCCCTTTATTTCTATTGACTAATTCTCTTATTAACAAATCTTTTTATTTTTCAGCTTGAGCTAACTCAACTATTTGAGTGTGCTTAGTGTTAGAAATTTTTTTACTTCTTCCTTAATGATAGAACCTTAGATTCTATGTTCTGTAACATGATATAGATGTTGTGTTTCCATACTAATTCTCATTTTATAATTCCTTTCCTTAATTTTTTTATACTTCTTCTGCAAAGTTTCAAATGAAGGAGTCCCTTCTACTATGAATGATGCTAAATGAGTGGAGATAGAACATAAAGTATTGTGCCCTATATTTCCCAACTGCATTTAAAAACCAAGCTCATTTTAAGGTACTTCTATTAGTTTCATTTGTATGTCTTCTTCATCCCTTGTTTGAATTTTATTCCTTTCCTGTGACTGGGAATCCTCGTGTTATCACTCAGGTTGTTCCCTAAGAAAGTTATAAGAAAGGGAGTACAGCCAAGGTAACCACAGAACAATCTTTTAGATACAGGTTCTAGCCAATCTGTATCCAGAGAGGGCTCTCTCTTTATGATTTAACTTTGTTTTGAAAGGTTTTAGGCTAGTTATTGAGTTCAGGGGTTTTGTTTAGTTTTTGGATGGTGAGATTCAATAGAACAGAGGTGTAAGCCTGAGAAGTTTAGTCCATTGGGCTAATGGAGTCTATGAAGATGGATTGCTGGATATGGTTTCTTAACAGAGGATGGCACTACAGAGCAAGGTGGTCAAACATGGAACAGTTTTAAAGGCTGGAATCAGATGGAATGGACTCTAATGGATGAAGGGCAATTAAGAATCCTTCATCATATAGACAAAGGGAAAGTGAATGATTACTACTGAGAAGCAGTTAAGAATTCCTTAGCAAATAATCAAAATGATAGAATCAAGCGAAACAGGAGCAATTAAGAATTCACTATTTTTACTTAATTCTGAAGAAAACACTAAGAATAGAAAAGATTGAAAACATAGTGCAGTTAAACAAATTCTGAGTTAATCTTTTTCTTTATTATTCAGACCATCAAAACATAGATGAAATAATAGACAAAAAAACTATAAAACAGGAGATATAAGAGTACTCATTGATCCATAGTTTGATTCAAGAATTCTATAACAAGTCTTCTGCTATCAATTTCGCATCCAGAGAGTCTAGCAACAATGGATTCCAATAGCTTTTGTATTCAGAAAATTTCAGTATTATAGCGCAGTCTAAGAAATGCATCACCAACCCCAAATACTTCATTCAAGGGGGTATTTATACAAAATATCTCACAAAATATCTCGGAAAATATCTCACAGAGATAAAATATAGTGATGATTCATCATTTTTTACAAAGGACAGAGACACGTAGTCTCGAATACATATCTTGCCACCAATCTGATTCTTGTAGTTTGTGTCTCTGCAACTTTCTTAAAGTCTCATCAGTCTGTGTGTACCTGAAGAAATTAGGTGGGATGGTGAACAGATGTTTCACCTCATGCTCAATGTAAAATAAATTCTCCAATTTGCCATAAAGGGCTTGGCCAGATGGGAGTGCTTTCTCTGCTAAAGTTCTTTATGATGCATTAACTTGATCAACAACATATTTATTCAACTTCTGCGTGTACTCTACATGTCTCATCAGGCGTTCATTACTTCCCAATGAACTTGGAAAACCCTTTTTATGCAAAACTGTAAATCTTCCTGTGAAAGAATCAATCTCCACCTACATGTCGTGGCATCTCCTTTCCAAGTTTTGCATTAGAGTTCTCATGGTTAAAACTTTCTTGATATGCAAAATGGTGCCTTTCCTATCTCTGATTTGCAGTGCCTCCAGTTATTCATTGGTCTTAGTGTTCAAAAAATGTATTAGCATGTTAGCTTGTTCAGGCATCTGCGCCAATAAATTTCTTGTCTTTTGAATCTCCACTTGGGTCGCTGCTATCAAGTCAATCTGCTCATAAATAACTTGGATAGATCTCCACACATTGCTAAGGGATTGATTGATGTTGGCCCACAAAATGCCTTTGATTTCTCCCAGAGGCTTATCTAAAGAGAGATCCTTTTCCAATGCTCTCACCATGTTCTCTAATGCCTTGACCTCCCTTGTCTTTTCTGCCACAGTCATCTTGGATTTGTCATAGCTTTTTTCTAGTTTTGCTAATTTCTCCTTGACCAATTTCAATTCAGATACTTGGATTTTTAATTCCTCCATGGCTTTTATTAATTCCTCTGTGGTCATGGTAGTGCTCCTGCCTGGTGGTGTTGTTGTTGCTGCTGCTAATGTACCTGTAGTTATTTTTGTTGTGGTTGCTGGAACAGTGGGAGGAAATGTTGTTACAAGTGTGGAGGGGGTGGTAGTGACTACTGGGACTACTTCAGGTAGCTGGGAGGTAGACTCTCCCTTCTTTTCCTTTAGAGCTTTCTCCAATGCCTGCTCAGTATCAGTTAACCTTTCATTAAGCTTCACGAGCAATTCTATCATGTCCTGTTCCGACTTTGCTGTACCACTTCCGCTGTTTGAGGATGCATAGTGGGAGGCAATTTAAGCTGCTTCCGCAAGATAGCAATATATTCCTCTTTATTCTTCATCAGCGCCTTTATGCCCTTTGCATCTTTTAGATCATGTCCCAGCTCAATGATAATCTCTTCCAGAGATTTTAGCCTGTTGTCCTTAGCAAGAGAGGAGGCTTTCTCCAAATCTAGCTGAGCAGAGGTGTTCTCCAAGGAGTTTTGCAATTTATGAGCTAACATAGCTTTATCAGCAAGTGTGGAGTAGACCATCTCTCCTATCTGTTTGTGCAGCTCGATTTGGCCCATAGGATGAATATCCTTGGCCAAGACCTCCAAATTTGTCCTGAGGTAATCAGCTGCTGATTGTGGTTGTTGTACCTTGGGCTTAAAATAACTCATGATCATCTTACCCTCCTTAATGTCATAGGCAGACATTAACCTTTTTTGGTTTGTGGGGGCCATCTGAAAATACTGGTTATAAAGTTGAACTCTTAGTGGGTCATTCCTTGATTTTATCTCCGTGAATATTATTTTGATATCAGAGGCTTGCTTGCTTTGTGGCCTGGTGGATGAAACTTCCACACTATGCTGCCTCTCTAGCTCCTGCCTGTGCGAGCTAGTTGATGTTTCCACTACCAGGGATTTTTCTTGACTGACTATATTCTCCCCTCGAAGACTGCCAGTGGTTTCCTCAATAAACTCATCTTCTGATAGAGGGTTCAGTGTCTGCCTTTTTTTCCTTGGTTGCTCCGCAGGCCCACTGATAGGTGTGCCCTCTTCCTTGTCCCTCTTTTTACCCTTTTCCTTGTTTAGAGGAGTCTGCAATGTAAGAATCTCTGCCGCTTTGGTTTGAACAGGAGGAACTTGTCCCTGCTGATCTGCCATTTCAGGCTGTTCCTTGCCCTTTGTTGTCCCTATAACTGGTGTGTTGACATCTTGTACATGCTATTGAGAAGTTCCAGCAGAGGATGTCTCAATTCCTACTTGTTGATGTAGCTTGAAATATACCTGTCCAAAAAAGTCCAGGTCAAGGGTTTTTTCAAAGTCTTTCATAGCCATCTCCATCTTTTCCTGCTCACTAATTTGTTTTACTAATGTTCCCTCTACCCAGTCATCTTGATTAGCATACTGTTCAATTTTAGGGATTCTGTGGTGTACATAAGCTGATAGTCTCTTTCTTACTTTCCTCTCACTTATAAAGCTATTTGGGTCATATGGTACCAACCAAAAGCTCTTCTTTAATTTAAGTTGTTCCCCTAATATCTTATCAGCATCTTCCCATGCCTCCCTTTTATTGATGACAAAAGGGCCTAACTAATTTTTTATTCTCAGCTGAGCCTTTTTCTTAGCACTACAAAAGTGGGTTAAATCTGCATTAATAAGCTGCCTGAAATACTCTAGTGCAAATTGTCTCATAGGCACATATTTGGGCAGATTGTAAGGGCACAATTCACGGCCATATATTCTTATTACTGTGTGATTATGGTAGAAGTACCAGTCACCTATTCTGTACTATTTGGAAAGCTATAGTATCCTCTTCATGTCACCAGTGAGCCTAGGAAGGGGATGTCCTATCAACAGAATGGATGCTGGGTGAATAAATAAGTCAATAAATTCACAGTAGGTGTAAGGACCCTCATAGATTTTATGGAAGACTGAGCTCTAGAAAATTACAGACCTCCTATTTCCCTTTGAATCCAATCTCTTGATGTGAAATGGAAAGCTATCTGGATGATAGTATAGCAAAAGGTGGTATATGAAAGATGAATACTTGAATACTCCTTCTCTTTCCAAATTTATAAATTGGTCATGGATTCTGTTGGCAATGAAAGTGGCATAGTCATATTTGATAGCAAGGGGTTGTCCTGGAGTAAACATTGACAACCGAACTAGCGTGATGTCATCAACATATTCACTGGTATTAAATCCCAAAACTAGGCTATCATGTCAACAATAAGTTGTCACGTTTTAGTGAACTAGACTTGTAGATAAGGAGGTGGGTCTATAGGTTGACACTCTGGTAGCATGAACATTTTAGCAATACAGGTTATCTATGAATTAGACAATTTAGAAGCTTGGTCGAGTAAAAGTCCCATGGAAAGACGGGCAGGGGGTTCAGATAGTTGGAAATGTATCATCTCATTGATGGATTCAACAGTTATGTAAAAAAGGACAGCTTCAGAAGGAGACCTGCTGGTTTCGGAATGACACATAACCACTCTCAGGACAGGGTCATAGTTGGCACAGCATTGGTGAATTATGTCTGGGAAGACATGGACAGAGGGAAGGAAATATCTGGGTAGGTTGGATTCCCAAATTCCAAAAACATTAGAGTTATTTGCATGGTTGTCCCTGATTTGGCAGAAGGCTTGGAGATGGTTGACAGAAGTAGTCAGGTCTTTAATTTGAAAATCTTTGTCAGCCAAGGAAAAATAATCCTAGTCTTTATGAGGTGCATTCACGGGAGCAACATTGAGGGCTGCGGGAGCTTCCATGTTTGGTTCTTGTGTTTTCAAACTGGAGGTTGGGTTTTTGTGAAAAAACTGGCCTAAACAATAGTTCTGGGGCCTTTCTCTGAGAATTACAGACCGAACTTAACTTGAATTCAGGGGCTCGGGTAAAATTAATAGAGAAAAAATGCAATTTGCTGGGTTATTGGTAAAAACGGGTAAATACCTGGGTATACAGAGGAAAACCATGCAACTGTAGTTTGACCAACAAACTGTGGAGCAGGATGATGGAGTGTTTGTCGGGTGGCGGACTTGGACTTGATTTGCAATCAACTGGATGTAATTTGCATGCAGCACTGCTTGCAATGAAAAATGGTGAAAATGACACTTTATGGAGTTTTTAACAAAATTTGGCTTTCGCGGGGCTTTTTGGTGTTTTTGTTCAGACGACGTCATCGGGATGTGACGTCTTGTCGTTTAGCAGAAGGGTGGATGGTGACGTGGTAGTGATGTGGTGGTGATGTCAGCGAAGGGTCAGTGGGAGGGCGGTAAGCTATTTTGCCCGCACCGCTTTTGGGCTAGGGAGGTTTTAGACGGGGGGAAGTGATCACTGCGAGCGTTTGACACGCATCCATGGTATGAGCGCAAGACCACCCTTTCCCTGGGTGGTAAAGTTCAGCGGCAAAGGGGGTTGCGATATTAGTAACCGCCGTCAAATGCGGGGGTGTGGATCGGACGGTTGGCGCTCTTCAGAGATGGCCAATGGTTAACCTGCAGGGGCCTGATCATATTAACATTAATTAATGATATCGGGCGCGTTCTTATTGGTAATCGGGGTGATCAAGTTATTAATTAACGTGGGGTTAATTAATCCTTCGAGCAAAGAAAAAGGTTATTAACAAGTTTCAATTAACCTTGTTAATCCCTGACAGACAAATGTATATATGGTTACATTTCAACCACGGGCTAGCATATTAAATATTGCAGGATTATGTACATATATACATATTACGGGATTTGGGATTATATATGGGAGTTATATAGTAAAGTTAGGGTTAATATGAAGGAAATGTAAATGATAGCGCTAAGCATAATGTTTTGGAATTTTTACATAAAAACTTAGGCCAAAGGGAAGAAAAAGGAGTTTTTACACAAGAAATGTGGCTATTTTTTCTAAGTAAATTGAGCTTCACTTAGGCGTCTGATGAAAAATGGGATGAGTGATTTTTAAGGATATTAAGCAGATCTCAATACCTTTAAGGGAAATTAGTAAGTGACTTGGGGGAGAGACATGAAGGGGAGGTAGTAATAACATCTGCCATGGTACTTGTGATATCAGTAAGATGAACATCTTGAAAGACAATATTAATCACAAGTATGCCTCTGCAACACCAAAACTGCCTACCCAACTTACTTTGCCTAACATTTTTTCTTCTTTTTCCTTTAGGTGCATTTGAACTGGCAAACCCTCATCATCTTCTTTTTGCATGCTAAGCCTATCCAAATCTGCACTTATTTCTTCCAAGGGCTCAGATTTAACTGTTGAGCTCCTTTGCTTCTCTACCTATCTATTTATTTGCCAAGATTTAAACAGTTTGGACAGATCTTATTCTTCATCTCTAAAAACTAGTAAATTGAAACATGAACTACCCAAGATTAAGTTGTTTGGCCATTCATCCATGGTAGCATAAATCAAAAAGCTGCACACCATCGAGTTATTGCAAAAATAGGATAGTAGTGGAATTTTGGACTTGCACACTTTCTTGGTCCTTTGTTTGGGGTTCATTTCTTTCATTTTCTTGACCATTTCATTCTTTTTGCCCTTTGATTTTTCTTTTAGGGCATACCCTCTTTACATTTTTTAATTTTTGATTTTTGTCAATATGGAAAACATTTGCAACTAGACAAAGGTATGAACATATTAGAGACCTCATCAATGCCAATCATGAAATATGACACCTATTGCTATAGGAACCCAACAGTGGCTCCAATTGGGGATGGCTTTCCATGGTGGAAAGTCAAGAATAGCAGGTCAGATAGCCTTCTCCATAACTTTGACTATGCTCTGAAATCCCTTTCTGCTGGTTGCTTTATTATATGTATGACAGTTGTACTTAATGAAGCTCAGGGCCTTCTCTTCGGGCTTCAACTTCAGCAAGTTACCATCCAATCCAAGCCAGGACATTATAAAATATAAAGAATGTATAGGTGAAAGCAAAAAATATATCAGATAGCTGGATCAAAGTAGTGCTTGAGCATCCGACCATTGACTGGCCCCTCTCCTGCTTCTGTGCCATCCGAGTTGTTCAAAAAGTAGGTATTATTCCCTTACAAAGCCTGAATTATATAAGGTCCCTTCCATAGGAATTCAAACTTCCCATGCTTTCCTTTGTCTTCTCTCTTGGAATCCCATTTTAAAACTTTATCTCCTATGTAGAAATCTTCTGCTTTAGTCCTTTTATCAAATATCTTCTTGAGTTTTTCTTGTAGCACTTGAGATCTTTGATATACTTCCTCTCTGGTCTTCTACAAATGAATGGTCTAATTTACTCTTCTCTGAATGTTATTGGGTTCTGCTTGAGTTTCTTGCAATAATTTGGTCATAGGGACCCCCAAAGATGAAGGAAATACAACATCCAAGCCATAAACCAACCCATAATGGCTAGTTCCAATTGATCTCTTCGTAGTTAATCTGTCTGCCCATAGTGCATTTGTAAGCTTCTTGTGCCAGTTTTTCTTGTTCTCTTCCAGCAATTTCTTAATAATATTGATCAGGCTTTTATTGGAAGATTCAGCTAAGCCATTACCCTAAGGGTAATGAGCTGTGGAATGACCTAAAATGACATGGTATTTGTGGAAAAAATTTATCATTTTCCTGGATTTGAAGGCAACAGCATTGTCAGTTATGATTTTTTCAGGACAGCCAAACTAGGATAGTATGTTGGTTTCTAAGAATCCTATAATCACTGTATCATTGGCTTGTCTGGTGGGAATGACTTCTATCACTTGGTGAAGTAATTCGTGGTAGTGAGGATCCATTTATGCTGGCCAGAAGATGGAGGATGGATCTCTCCAATGAAGTCTAAACCCCATTGTTGAAAAGGCTTTTCTATGGAAATTGGTTTAAGGGGTAAAGGTAAAAGCTTTCTCTTGCCTTCAAAAATTTGACATTTGTGGCAAGTGAAAAATTTCTTCACATCAGTAAACAGGGAGGGCCAATAAAATCCAACCCTTAGAATCTTATCTGCAATTGATTTCCAATAAGATGTCCACCACAATCCCCTGCATGAAATTCTTTCAGCACTTTGTCAGCTTCATCTCTTGTTAAACAATTTAATAAAATACCCTCATGATTTTTCCTAAATAAAGCATTATCTAAAATACAAAATTTTGAAGCTTTCATTTTCAGAAATATTTTCTTTGTTCTAGATAACCCTGGAGGAGCCTGCAGGTTTGATAATACGTGAATTATGTCAGCATACCAAGGTGATTCCAGGAAGGCTTGATTGATCTGTGGAGTCACCATCTCCTGTTCATTATCCAGTTCATTGATATCAAGGGCTTGGAAATTGGTTTCAATCATGAGTTTTGCTAATCCTTTTCCCTTTATCAACTTTGTTGTTTTTATTTCAATATCATATTCCAAAATATTAGCTATCCATTTGCCATGTTTGCCTTCAATTCCTCCCTGAGTGAGGATATCTTTGACAACAGTACTTGGCACATAAGCTATTATATGAGAGTATAAGATATAAACTCTAAAGTCCTTAATAGCTTTTACAAGTGCATAAGTATATTTTTCCATGATTTGATATTTAAGTGGTGCATCTCTAAGTGCTTTACTAAAAAATGCTATGGGTTTGTCACATCCTTCATCAACTTTTTTTAGTAAAACGGTAGCAATGGTGTGTTCTGATGCAAATGAAAATATTATGAAATCCCTATCAGATTTTGGACTTGTAAGGGTTGGTGTTCTAATTAAAGCCATTTTGATTTCTTCAAATGCTTGTTTGGCTTCTACTATCCATTTGACCTTGGAATCCTTTTTTTAACATGTTGTTCAGCAGTCTGATTAATTCATCCAGATTGGGTATGAATCTCATTAGGAAGTTGATCTTTCCGAGGAAGGCTTGAAGTTCTTTGATACTTCTCGGGTGAGGAACTTGCAGAATGGCTTGTATTCTCTCAGGATCAATTCTGATACCCTCTTTGGAGATGATGTGGCCTAGCAGTTTTCCTTCTTCTAAACCAAACAATGATTTCTTAGGGTTTAAAGAAATACCATATTTTCTGCATATTAGAAACACTTGTCTCAAATGATCTAGGCATTGCTGATCTGTTTTGGAAAACGCAGTAAGGTCATCTAGATATATGACCAGAAAATCATGGATTTCTTTTGCAAAAGCTATGTCCATGGGCTGTTGAAAGGTTGCCCTTGCATTCTTAAGTCCGAATGGAATTTTTACATATTTGAAAGTTCCCCATGGTATTGTAAAGGCAGTTTTTTCTTGATCATCAGGGTGGACCAAAATCTAATTAAAACCTAAGAATCCATCTAAAAGTGAAATGCTAGAGGCACCTACCACCCTTTGTAAAATGTGATCCATCTTGGGCAAGGGGTAATTGTCTTTCAAAGAAACCTTATTCAGATTCCTTAAGTCTACACACAGTCTGATTTCCCCTGTTTTCTTCCTAGTGGGTACTAGATTGGACACCCATTCTGAAAATCTGATAGGAGAAATTATTCCTGCCTCATACATCCATTTTATTTCCTTTTAAATTAGGGGAAGAAGTACAGGGTTAATGCTTCTTAGTTCCTATTTGAATGGCTTCTGATTTTCTTTAAGGGGTATAATATGTTGAATTACAGATGTATCATAAGATTTGAGATCCTCAAACTCCAGGAAAAAACGTCCTGGAATTCTTTGAACAGTTCAACATATTTAAGCTTTTGATCAGGGGGAAAGGTTTTGGACAATTTTATCATTTTTGGATTTTCCTCAATCCCTATGTTGCAGTCTTTAATGTCAGCTTTTATGGGTTGAATTTTAGGCTTCTTTGGGATATCATTAGAATCAAAGAAATATTCTAGGGGAGCTAATCCTTTGGGTAAACAATTATCTTTCAAATCAATAACTTCAGCTTCTCCTTCTACCATCTCATCAATATCTATCTCTTTAAGATCCTGCATTTCTTCTTTGGTAAAGTTTGTGGGATGCAGACTTTGAATTGCACTTTCTACCGAAATGTTTGTTTGTAATTTTTCTGTTTGATCAAACTCATTGACAGTGTCAAGGTCTATATTAGTGCTGGAAAATTCTTCCTCTAGAGTTAAAAAATTGTTGATCTGGATATCATTGTCAAACACTTGCCAATTTTTTACATTATCAAGTATGGTTGGTCTATGTCTGATCTCAACTGTGAACTGATGATTAGGTTCAAATAGTAATTTGCAAGTGCTGGTAAATGTTGCCAAGCTGTGAGCATGCAAATTATGCTTTCTTGGGACTTTGGCAAGTTGTGTTTCATGAAATGTGTTGAGGATTTCAATTGTTGTTCCTATACATGCTCTCAGTCTGGGATCAATTGTGAGGAAGTTTCCTTTTATTTGTTGAATTACTAAATCAGAGTCGAGTCTCCCAAAACTGATATCTTGTTTGCCCCTATACTTTTGACCAATTTAAGTCCTAGTAGCAAGACTTCATATTCAGCCATGTTATTCATGCATTTAAAGTTTAACCTATAAGCATGACCTTCAGCATGATCATTTTCTAGGTTGTGCACCCATATTCCAGCTCTTGCTCCTAATTTTTTAACTGAACCATCAAATTCTAAGTACAAAAGGGTTTCATGTTTGTAGTCAGTTTTAAGAGTCTGAGTAATTTGCTTTATGGGAAAATATATGTCTTTAGTTTCAATTGATTCCTCTTGATTGTCTGTTGTGTCATTGTGCTCAGAGATTTCTTGAATGTGAATATTAGAGGTTTGGTTTGAGATTTCTTCTTGTTTAAGTGTTAGAACTTTGACATTTGTTGGGGGATCAATTTCAGCATTATAAAGAATGAAGGAGTCCATATCAAAATGTACTGCGTAGATGGGGAAATTTTGGGGTTTCTCTTAACTGCTCACCACATATTTCATTAGCGTTTCTCGATACAATTTATTGGGTTGCCCAAACACTGAAATAGTTGTATAAGACATGTCCAACTGTAATGATCCTTGAAGTTTTGCTCCCCAAGATCTGGACAATAACATGTCGTATTTTTGTGGAATACCAGCCACCACTATGTCCATTAAAATGGTTTTAGTAGGGTATTGTACTAGTGATACACATAAATCCTTGATTAATCCTAGACACCTGACCTGGCTTGAGTCAAACGAGAATAAGTCTTTTTATGGCCTGGTAATATCTAGTTCCAACTTCTCCATTATAGACTTAGGCATTAAGCTGTGAGAAGCACCGAAATCAAACATAGAATTATGAAGTATTTTGTCATGTATGTTCAGACTCACATAAAAAGGAGGAACGCCTCCATCTGTTGATTTTCCATTTCCCTCAGGTCCGAAAACTAATTCAGGTTGGTCATCAAAGAGATTAACTAAATCCTTATTCACAGAAACTTGGAGCGATCTGCTAATCTGATCTCTATAGATGTCATATTTAGCCAATTATGACAATGGAATGGGTATCTTTAATTTTCCTTTTTCTGTCTCAAGATTGAAAGGTTTTTCACTTTGGATTTTTGTATTTCTGCTAGTGGGATTCTCTTGTTCTGCTGGATTTTCTATGTTTTTCTCTATATCAGAAGTGGTATTATTAGCTGAGGTTGCTTTTAGATCAAATTTTGAAGGTTCTTCCACATCTCCTTTAGAAGGAATGGTAGTGGAGGGTTGTCTGTCAATTTGTTTTTCATCTGATATATCTTCAATTATTGGATCTTTTGGGTTAGGACTGGTTCTAGGAGGGGTTTGTACAGGCGGTTTATTGATTTTACTTTTGTTAGGCTGCTTGGCCTCCTTCTGTTTATTGATTTCAGGGACATCTATTCTTCTGATTCTTAGATTGTATTGTTTATGGACTTCAGAGATTGTTGTGTCATATCCCTCTCTAAAATCAAATGACTCACCAGATTGTGTTCGGAATTTTTCAAGAGTGTGAGCTTCTTGGTCTTCTCGGGTTAGGAAAACCTGTTGTTCATTGTTGAGGCCCATTAAGTTGATTTGAGTGTCTTCCGGTGGTTCCTCAGAAGTTGAGGCTGTAGGTTTTAACCCCGTACAGAAATTACCTGCATACGAATTCTAAATCACAAGAAAAATAAAAATGCGAGAGCATAACCCATAAAACACATATACACAGAGATTTCCCACTGGATCTCAAAACCGAGACTTCCAGCTTGATTTTTCATTATATTCCTTTCAATGTTACAATACATATTTATACATGCTGAAGCATCCAATACCATGGACCGAAAAACCATCGAGTCCAAAACTGTGGACCGAAAACCATAGGTAGGTTCGCCCAACCTAATATAGGGTCCAAAAAAAATTTTCTCGGGGCGCTGCCCCGAACCCTGTAGAGGGGGGCTACCCGCCCCCCTATAACCCCCCGGTTCACTATGTCAGTTAGTCGTGGAAAGAATATAACACAACCCAACAATCTCCCACTTGTTGTTTTCTTTCCAGAGGGGGCCACAGGAGAGCTTAGTCATTTTTTCAGCCCTGAAATGCCTATTGTTTCTCTACACCAAGAGAACATCTCAGAGCTCACGGATTTTGTCAATGCATCTGCAGTATTCTTCAAAGTGTCCACCTTTACCAGCAACACCTTTTTGTCTTCTATCATATCCCTCACA
>APFE030142537.1:0-24849 GCA_000404065.3 Pinus taeda
TCTTTGATAGAGTAGATAATCTATTTTTTATTAGGAATGAAATTGCAAATTTATTTGATGAGCCCCCTCATTTTTATAGATATACAGAGGCTGATGAGCCCATGGGGTCAATTTTGAAACATCATTTTCCTTCATCAGAGGTATGGGAAGAGTTGATACGATTACTGTTAAACCAAAGTCAGTAATTGTGATTTTTCCTTTGAAAATATTTTGAATCTCATACACGGCAGGACAAAGACACATCAGCAGGTATGCAGAAAGAGGCTGAGCCAACTCAGCGCAAGTATTCGGCCACCACAGCAGCATCAACAGTCACAGGTGACAGGGCCGAGAAGACACAGGAAGTTACAGCTGCACAGACACATCATTCAGCAGTTATATCAAAGCGCTCAACCGACTCCGTGAGCCCCGAAGGTCAAGATTGTTCTGACAGGAGTTAAGAGCCTTTATAGTTCATTAAAGATTGCAATAACTTCTCATCTGCAATCTCTGAACGAAAAAGTTGAGATATTTTTCCTCTCAGATGACTCAATGCCTGAGATATTTTATAATAGACTTCTATATATTCCCCCTCACATTTGTTGGCAGGGGTTGGACTCTGGATGTAAGAAATCTCTTGATATCTA
The DNA here is from genome assembly GCA_000404065.3 of Pinus taeda. Lineage (NCBI taxonomy): Eukaryota > Viridiplantae > Streptophyta > Pinopsida > Pinales > Pinaceae > Pinus > Pinus taeda. The sequence continues at coordinate 627 of APFE030142537.1, forward strand.
TTCTGTACCTCTTCTATTGTAAATCTTCAGACAACTAATACAAAGGATGATGGGATTTCCAAATCTTTGTGTCTCTTGATGTCTTGCTGGTGTATGGCTGAATGTTGCAGGATTCCTGCCTATTTCATGGCTCAATAAGTTTTTTTGTTACTCTCTGTTATATGTTTGTTATCTTTCATATATCATTCATGTTCTCCATGTATTAAATATCTAAATAGCAAGGAAAAAGAATAGTCTCGGGATTTAATCACAGATTACCCTGAGCTCAATCTAAGCTATTATAAATGTTTTCTTCAGGTATGGTAATGAAAGTGTAATTCTTAATTGCTACCTTTCACACTATATCATCACAGTGATCTATTATTTCAGGAATTCAGGTATTGCTCCTAAGTAATAGGTCCCTTTCTCACAGCCCAGCTCAATGAAGAATTCTTAACTGCTTTTCACTAGTTGATTCACACTTCACCCTCACAATTTACAGTTTGTTTTATGAAATATATACAGGCCCTGTAATTCTAGCTGCACTTAAACCAGGATCTCAAGGAAACAACAGCCACAGACCCATTGCCCAATGGATTAATTTACCTGCAGATAACATTTCAAAACTATCAGAAAACATCCTCCCAACCAAACACAAAACAAACAAACCTTTACTTCATAACTAGCCTAAAAACTCCATTAAAACAGTGACAAACCTTACAGAGAGAGCCCTTTCTGATTACAGCTGGGGTAGAAGCTGTAGTCCAAATATTGGTTAGTTGTTACCCCGGCCGTATTCCCTTGGGAGTCATAGGGAACAACCTGGGTGTTAACAGCACACAAGAACAAAAGATATAAGGTGGAAACCCAATGTGGGTGAAAACCACCTGCTGCAATTCGTCTCTATCTTCTCTTTAATTAGAAACTTCTTTTTACAATTGTACTGGTGCAGTCCTTTACCAGTACGTAGGCTAAAACCTGCAAAGCACTACAACCCTCTCTCGTTTTCCAGCTTCTCCTGGAAGGGAGCTACAACCCCCTTAGCTCTTGCACTAGCCAAGATACTAGTAAGTAGGTGCTGACCTACAGAAGGCTACAACCTTCTCTTTCTTCCAAGGACCACATTTCATAAATTTTCAAACTAGATCTATGAACATCAATCAATCATCAAGAATTTTGCATCAAACAATCTCCTCTTCACCAATTAGCACTAAATCAAGTAGACACTTCTCTGACAGCTGTATCCAAATCACAGTAACAGTAACCACACACCAAATCCGAACCCACAAGAAAAGATAATATCATTCAAGCTTAAAGATTATGACACATCAATAGAACTTATCCTTCTCCTTGCGCTCAGGTTCCTTCTTTATTCAGATCGAGATCTGCACCATAACCCAATCACAGTATTCCAGATCTAGCACTTAATTAGATATTCAATAACAATTCAGATGATGCTTTGCCAAATGATCTCCTTCCTCTTTTATAGTCTTATGCCTTTCACAATACCACGGTCCAAAACCATAATAACATAATACCATGAACCCAATACTTGGGATCAACACTTTTCGATGCAATACCACGGACCAAAACCATAGGATCAAAAAATTTTCGGGCTAATACCATGAACCAACCATGAAAGTGTGTGAGATCAACACTTTTGGATGCAATACCACGGACCAAAACCATAGGATCAAAAACTGTCGGACTAATACCATGAACCAACCATGAAAGTGCATGAACATTTCTCCACATGAAATAAACTTTTCTCTGCATAAAATTCTGTGAACTTTTCTCTACATGAAAAAAACTTTTCTCTGCATAAAATTCTGTGAACTTTTCTCCACATGAAATAAACCTTTCTCTGCATTAAATTTCGTGAACTTTTCTCCACATGAAATAAACTTTTATAAAATTTTCTCTGCATAAAATTCCGTGAACTTTCCTCCACATGAAATAAACTTTTCTCTGCATAAAATTCCGTGAAATTTTCTCTACATGAAATAAACTTATCTCTGCATAAAATTCTGTGAACTTTTCTCCACATGAAATAAACCTTTCTCTGCATAAAATTCCGTGAACTTTGCTGCACTATAACTTATCATATGAGATGAGTGGGTTTCCATCAAGTACAACATATGTATCATAATTCCAACAAAAGTTACCTCCATACATCCTCCCGTGGAAGGGGAAAGCCAAGGTACCAAAGGACCTAGAGGTGAAAATGAGTGCGCTCTATACCCCACTCCTCCCCAATGATATAAGGTTTGAAGGTCTGCCATTGGGACGAGTACCGACTATGAAGTTCGAAGATTGCGACCTCAAGGACAACGCAAAGTTCCCACAGTTGGTTGCAGAGAAGTTAATAAAGAAGAAATGGTTGCTTTGTGTGGAGAAGGCTGGGTTACTCCATCTGTGATGGATACCCCACTACCACCGCGTGCCCGTCACCATTTTTGTCATCAAGCAGCTGCTGTGCCTAGTGCATGATGGGTATCTCTAGCTAGAGGAGCCAATTCCCATCAGGGTGATCTAATTCACCAAATTTATCGACTGTCGGTCAAAGGAAATGACCCTGCGGCCATATTAGGAAAAAGGAGCAACTTGGGCCTTGCAGAAGCTATGAAGGCCAAGTATAAACTAGAAAAGAGAAAGCGGGGGTACACAATAGCCAATATTAAAGACCAAGGGGTGCACGTAGCCACCAAGCTGCTAGCCGGCAAGTTAATGAGGAAATGTCATGCCGACGAAGTACAAACATCTATGATTGCGTTGGCAGAGCAATGCATAGAGGGGTTCCAGTTCAACTAAGCGCAGTTCCTATGTGATGAATTTTTAACGAACTGCAAGGAGGCCCAAGAGCAGGGTAAGACCTTCCACTATGCGTGGTTGCTCTTATCCATCCTGTTGGTTGCAGGGCAGCTGCTAGCGGACAGTCAGTTTCCCGCTACTGAGCGTGACCTACCTAAAGTTGCGAGGTACACCTCACTGTGAACTACAACAGACGCGAAGTAGATTCATGAGATAAAGGTGTTCTGGGTGTTTGCGGAGGTGAGAATCTAAACATGGATCAATCGCAGGCTGCGCTTGTCTCCTAAAGTTCATAACAGCTTGCAAAGCGCGGTAGAATTCAAGGTAGATATGTAAAACCTGTATATCTGAGCGCGCAAGGATCTAGCCTGAACATGGGTGAAGCTTCCATTCATTGCAACAGATGATGTGATCTTCGCAGTGATGGCATCATGGCAACGTAGCAATGAAAGAAGGACACTAAACTACACCTCGCCTAGCTGGCAGAGAGGATACGCCAAGAACAAGAAGCAGCCACACGGCAAAAGGCAGCCGATGCAACAACATCAGCACAGATGGCAGAAACCACAATCGTGCCCACCAAAGAGGCCGAGGAATGCCAGGAGATGTTTGTGGAGCAGTAGACTGAGGAAGTGGATAGGGAGGAGGACCGCACAGACCCCAGTATGCCTTCAACACAACTCAAGCAGCCGTACGACCCAGAGAAAACAGCCCCCAGGAAGACATCCATCGACCCAATCATGCTCACAGAAGGTGATCTAATGGATATTAGCAAAACGATTTAAGAAGTCACAGAGGATGCACTCCAGGGACTGCAAATGGAGTAGAGCACTGTGTTTGGGACGCTCAGTGCACAACTATAAGGTTTGCAGCTATAACACCCCCAAAAGGGCACCCTGGCCCAGCATGTCGCAGCAAGAACCAATGAGGCCGAATCGCCACTACTAAGCCGTACGGGTAACACCTTCATCTTTCCCGAAGGCGTGTTATCCACAGTGAGTTAGGATGGCCGAGCTGTGATGAGCAGCATGACAAGCATTGATTTGAACTTTGCTGCCCTGCCGCTCGAAACACTATACCAGCTGCAGGATGGGGTCATCACCAAACTCCGCGCCTGGGAAGGCTGAGTGATACAAGTCCTGCATGAGTAGAAAAACAACATGTACCAACTCAACATCCAAAGGGATGAGTTGATGGCACAAGATAGTGGATTGGAGCAGGCTGTAGAGGATGCATGCAGGAGCGCTCCAGAGTTGGCCATATTAGCAAAGCCACCAACAGTAGAACAGGTCCATAGATTGGCAGCCAGAATCCATGAGGCCTGGGAGGAAATGACAAAGGTTTAGTTGGAGCTGAACTGCAAATCACTGAGCTGTAATTAAAGGTGCAACCCTCCACACCCACAGAAGTTAGAGAGCAACATCCCCACGCTATCCAAATGGGGTTGGAACAAATTGGCCAGGTGACACAGGGGTGCACCAGGATGTTGGAACAAGCACTAACCATACTTATGCACATGCAGGAAGACTCGAACCTACAACGCTTAGAGACAAAGGCGTGCGAGTTGCAGTAGGAGTACGACAGTGTCCAGGGCACCGTGTAGATAGTTGCCCTTACTCAATGACTTGCCTTACTACATCAGGCAAGGGCACTGAACGACCGATTATATGCCATGCAACAAAAAGAAGCCCTGCTTAAAGCACGCATCTAGCCATGGACCGATCAAGCGTTCACAGTCACAGCGACCATTGAAGGGAAGCTGGCACAAATGCAGGAACTGTATACAGTTGGATAGGAATGTGACCCTACTCATCAAAGTTTAGAGATATGTGTACAACAAGTACAACGTGGGCGGAACAGTGTGTTACAGACAGCCATGCTGCGCGAGACCTATTGCATGGACTTCATGCAAAGATCGCTACACCAGTAGAGTAACTCGGGATGAGTCGTGATGATTGTGTTGGGGGCCTGTTGGGAAGCATATCCCCCCATAGCAAGTTTTTGGGGCTTGAAGCTCAAATTTTGGTAAAGTGTAATGTAAAGACCCCGCGAAATGCAAGCGTGAAGCGTGAGAGTCTAGGGTTATCCGCCCTAAAATAATATAATTTAATGTATGGTATGTCGGCCTACCTATGGTCCGCAAACCATGGGATTGTATAAATAGAGCGGGGCTCTAAGTGTAAAGTCAGTCTTAGTTTTGAGAAGTATGAGATAGATGCGAAGGCATGGTTAGAAGATAGAAGTGAAATCTGAAGTGTATTGGGTCATTGTGGTAGATAGAGGCTCTGCAGCTGAGTGCGCAGAGGCCTAGTAGAGTCTGCAGCTGAGTGCATAGGGCAGAGTCGGTTCTGTAAATGAACTTGAGCATTAATAAAGATAAGCTTGACTCAGAATATTATGCATCTACTTGTAGATCTGTATTTCTATGTTCTGGTTATTCTTTATGCATTTATATTATTTTCAAGTATGCGTGCTAATCTAAAAGTTGAACAAGCAATAAGAATATTGGGTCTGCACAAACTAAGCTAAGCACTAGTATAATAGTAAGGTTCAGATCAGATCGGAACAATACAAAGGTGCGCATGGGTTGCGAAGGATAAGAAGCTGCATGAAATAGCGTAGCGCGCAGATTAGGTTCACGAACCTCTAGAACCCTTATCAAGACATCCTAGGGTGCAGAAACCTGGTTCCAACACCCTCCCATACTACTTCGGGTGTGACCTCAGTCCGAGCTCCGCGGATTGTTGCCGAAAGGGCCAATAGTACCGAGACTTTCTTGCCTAAACTCACTGCTGAACCTATGTCAGGCCCCAGCAAGCCAACAAAAGTTGTGCCTTCAACTAAAATTTTGCTATCTAAAGGTTCAGCTCCAACTCAACCCTGACCATTTCTTCCTTTGCCTCATGCACCCCTGCTGCTAATTTTCGAACGGGTGCCTCCACTGGTTCTTCTGCTTGGATGGCCAATTTCAGGACCATCTATAAGGCTTCCTCCACCACTTGCACCATTTGTCTATTCTACGCCACTACCTCATCACGCTGCAAGCTCAACTGTTCAATGTTGATGTGTTACTCGCTCATTACCTGGAGCGTGTGACCCTCCCTGGCTCGTAGTTCTGCAATAACTCCATCTTACAAAATATAGAGTGTCTCTCGAAGGAGCGCAGCTACATTTAATCTGATTCCCTTCAACCCGCTGACCATAGGCGTGTTGGCCTCATTTTCTGTAATGAGTTCTCTATCTAGTAGCACTATGGTGTTGGTCATCCAGGTGCGCAATATTTCCTCGGCCATGGATGTGCCTACTGCGAGGCTAGTTAACACAGTGCCAGCCTGTGGAGTGTGCCCCTGCAACTCCTGTATTTGTGCTAGGAGAGCCCCCAACACCATCTGGTGTTCGTCCTTGAACTACTAGAGTGCCTCTACGGTGACATCCCTCACCATATCACCAATTTTGTGTAGACCCCCCTCAGTGAGGGTGATCGGGTCGAACGAAGTCTTTGAAGCCTTTGACTTCTTTTGCAGCCCTACCTGCTCTCATGGGCACAGACATTTTAGCTGAGTGGACGATGTCTATGGGTCCAAACCACCTTACTCTGTATCGGTCTCCAACTCAGGTGAAGGGGACTTCTGTCCTTCACGCTCTTCTTCTGCTGCTCTTCTGCCAACTTCGCAGCATCGTGCACCGCCTGGGCCTTAGCTACTGCTGCTTCATTTTTGTGCTTTTCTGCTAACTATGCCATCCACAATTTCTCCTCTTCCTTTTTCCTCTGCACGGTAGACTTCTCTCGTTCCACCACAGAGCTAGCTAGGGCGAGCCACTCTGGTGGCCATGACTCAAGGACTACAAAGATGACATCGTCTGTCGCTAGATAGGGTAACTCATGCCATGTATTCGAATGGTCCTTCCATGCCCTGATGCAGATGTAAAGATTTTGATCCATTCATATTCTTATTTTGTCTTTCTAGTTCTTCTCTTCTACCATCATCGAGCTTACCCAATTGGATTCCTCCACAGACTCAATGATGCCTACTGGGAGCATCTTGTCTATTTCTATGCGAAACTTCTACTTTTATTTCAGATTTAAGCAATACGGCCTCTACTTCACTAGCTTCGTGTCAGGTTTTAATGTGATCTGCATTACCACTAAATCTCCAATTATTCCCTTCAAATCTGTAAACTTGGTGGGGAATAAGTCTTGACATTCATGGAGTAATTCAACGACCTTATCCACCATCGCGTCATCCCAGTAGTCTCCAATCTTTATGAATTTAGGTTCTGCTTAGTCTTCACCAATGCGGTCATGTCAGGGTTCTCAATCTGTGGTCCTTGAACCTCACGGTGGTTGTTTGTCTCTGGAATGTTAATTTTTCGCAGATCTTCATCATCTTCTTCTGCAATTACATTATAACATTCCAACATGCAACTTAGCTGAGTAGCCAATTCAGGTTCAATCAATTCTACCGGCTCCTATGGTATCCTAAAGATGGTTGCTTTTACCATAAGTGGAAAGTGGTGACATGGTCACCCAGATCTTCACTAATTTTCCCTTCAAATTTTGCTATATCTGAGGGAAGCTTGGTTGGGACTGAAGGCCAACCCAGTTATATCTAATCAGATCATTAGTCAATTTAGAAAGATCTTGCAAGTTTAATGTTTCCAAGAAAGGTAGTCGTGGAGGACTCTGAGGATTCCACCTGATGTGGGTGGAATTTCCAACATTCTGAAAACAATCCCTAGATTTGTGAAGGCACCAAGTTTCCTAAAGTAACTCATAGACCCAACTGAACCGTAAGGATCTCATTGTTGTCTAGAAAAAAATGTAGTTTGACCAACTCTTGCAGAGAAATTTCCATAGCCCTTAAATTTTCCCCCTAGAGAGGTGTTAAAAGGAGCAGAGAAACCTTGGTAAGGGTTCCATGAATTATCGTAGAGAGAAAATTCCTGGAATGAACTGATAGAAGAATATGAAATATGCCCCTGTTGGGTGAAATAATATTAATTCTCAGCTCTAAGCCCACTAACTTCAAGGTTAGTCCAACTTTGAAAAGGATTATAACTTTGACCCATAGAGGGAAAAGGTATTGATCCCAAAGATGGTTTGGAAAGTGCTATATGACCACCCCCAAATGGGAAACCATGAAAAATAAGGTGACCCACTTGCCATGGAAGTCATGGACGTGGAGGCAGCTAATGGAATACTTAATGGAACCGAAGAAATTGCGATGGTCAACATTCCAAAAGGGGAAAAACCAATGCCAGAAGCAAAAGATTGAGTACTCCCACTTGGAGATGGAATGGAAGTAGAGCTAAATATAGCAGTGTTAGGAGTAATGGAAGTTATGGAAATTGTTCCTCCTCCTTGTATGGATACAGGAGTCTGCATACTAGTAGCACTCATGCTGGATGCCATGCTTCCAGTAGTGGTCATTGAAGGAAAAGATCAATATAAACCTCAGCTCGAAGGCCTGTTGGTCGGAGTCCTGACGTACAATGAATAGGAGAATTATGAGTCAATAGAGACTCTTGAAGCACTTTGAATAACGTCTTCTGACTAGAAGAGGACTCTAGAAAGAACTGGATTGTTCCTCTCCAACTCTCTACTTATACAAGGTCTATCTTGTGAATCAATAACTCCAACCAAAGGATCAATCTCTGATGTGTTTGCTGCCACTGATTGAAAATCACTAGCAAAATTGCTCCTATGCCTTTGGGGAGAAGGCTCAAGACTCGTAGGTGAAAGCCCACAAAGTCTCCTAGACTGACAAACGGTGAATCAACCACTTTGAATTAATTTTAAGAAATCTAATTAAAGACTCAAAGAAGTTGTAAAGCTAGGCCAACTAGGAGCAAAGAGCACTCTCTAAAATTCCAAAAATATGCAATCAAGCAAACTAATCCCAAGTATTTCTACACTCGGTGATGAGGATCGGACAACAAAATATAAGAAAGCGAATACACAAGGACATTCTGAAAATAGTGTGTGGTAATCATGACCAAGGCCTACAAGCGAAGGTAACATAAACAATTATGCTAACCTTGAGACAACAACCTTTTCCGGTGAAAGCGACCAAGCTTCACAAGGGTACCCTCCAGAAGTACTCATCATTGTGATGTAATGTCTACCCTAGGTGCCACGAGATTCCCCTCTGTAGCCACCTATGTGATCCCTAGGAAAGGCAACTATGGGCACCAACTAATATCAAAAGTTGGGTCGGTGGGATCCAACAAGTAGGAGAGGGGGTATCTCTCTTCCTTGTCTTCACTCTCCCTCATGCTTAACTCCCAGTTGGCTGCAGAGAAGTTAATAAAGCAGAAATGGTTGCTTGGTGTGGAGAAGGCTGGGTTACTCCATCTGTGATGGATACCCCACTACCACCGCGTGCCCGTCACCATTTTTGTGATCAAGCAGCTGCTGTGCCTAGTTCATGATGGGTATCTCTAGCTAGAGGAGCCAATTCCCATCAGGGTGATCTAATTCACCAAATTTATCGACTGTCGGTCAAAGGAAATGACCCTGCGGCCATATTAGGAAAAAGCAGCAACTTGGGCCTTGCAGAAGCTATGAAGGCCAAGTATAAACTAGAAAAGAGAAAGCGGGGGTACACAATAGCCAATATTAAAGACCAAGGGGTGCACGTAGCCACCAAGCTTCTAGCAGGCAAGTTAATGAGGAAATGTCACGCCGACGAAGTACAAACATCTATGATTGCGTTGGCAGAGCAATGCATAAAGGGGTTCCAGTTCAACTAGGCGCAGTTCCTATGTGATGATTTTTTAACGAACTGCAAGGAGGCCCAAGAGCAGGGTAAGACCTTCCACTATGCGTGGTTGCTCTTATCCATCCTGTTGGTTGCAGGGGAGCTCCCAGCGGACAGTCAGTTTCCCGCTACTGAGGTGACCTACCTGAAGTTGCGAGGTATACCTCGCTGTGAGCTACAAAAGACGCGAAGCAGATTCATGAGATAAAGGTGTTCTGGGTGTTGGCAGAGGTGAGAATCTAAACATGGATCAACCGCAGGCTGCACTTGTCTCCTAAAGTTCATAACAGCTTGCAAAGCGCGGTAGAATTCAAGGTAGATATGTAAAACCTGTATATCTGAGTGCGCAAGGATCTAGCCCGAACGTGGGTGAAGCTTCCATTCATTGCAACAGATGATGTGATCTTCGCAGTGATGGCATCATGGCAACGTAGCAATGAAAGAAGGACACTAAACTACACCTCGCCTAGCTGGGTGAGAGGATATGCCAAGAACAAGAAGCAGCCACACGACAAAAGGCAGCCGATGCAACAACATCAGCACAAATGGCAGAAACCACAACCGTGCCCACCAAAGAGGCCGAGGAATGCCAGGAGATGTTTGTGGAGTAGTAGACTGAGGAAGTGGATAGGGAGGAGGACCGCACAGACCCCAGTATGCCTTCAACACAACTCAAGCAGCCGTACGACCCAGAGAAAACAACCCCCAGGAAGACATCCATCGACCCAATCACGCTCACAGAAGGTGATCTAATGGATATTAGCAAAACGATTCAAGAATTCAAAGAGGATGCACTCCAGGGACTACAAATGGAGTAGAGCACTGTGTTGGGGACGCTCAGTGCACAACTACAAGGTTTGCAATTATAACACCCCCAAACGGGCACCCTGGCCCAGCATGTCACAGCAAGAACCAATGAGGCCGAACAGCCACTACTCAGCCGTACGGGTAACACCTTCATCTTGCCCGAAGGCGTGTTATCCGCAGTGAGTTAGGATGACCGAGGTGTGATGAGCAGCATGACAAGCGTTGATTTGAACTTGGCTACCCTACCGCTCGAAATACTATACCAGCTGCAGGATGGGGTCATCACCAAACTCCGCGCCTGGGAAGGCTGAGTGATACAAGTCCTGCATGAGTAGAAAAACAACATGTACCAACTTAACATCCAAAGGGATGAGTTGATGGCACAAGATAGTGGATTGGAGCAGGCTGTAGAGGATGCATGCATGAGCGCTCTAGAGTTGGCCATATTAGCAAAGCTACCAACAGTAGAACAGGTCCATAGATTGGCAGCCAGAATCCATGAGGCCCGGGAGGAAATGACAAAGGTTTAGTTGGAGCTGAACTGCAAATCACTGAGCTGTAATTAAAGGTGCAGCCCTCCACACCCACAAAAGTTAGAGAGCAACATCCCCACGCTATCCAAATGGGGTTGGAACAAATTGGCCAGGTGACATAGGGGTGCACCAGGATGTTGGAACAAGCACTAGCCATACTTATGCACATGCAGGAAGACTCGAACCTACAACGCTTAGAGACAAAGGCGTGCGAGTTGCAGTAGGAGTACGACAGTGTCCGGGGCACCGTGTAGATAGTTTCCCTTACTCAATCACTCGCCTGACTACATCAGGCAAGGGCACTGAACGACCGATTAGACGCCATGCACCAAAAAGAAGCCCTGCTTAAAGCACACATCTAGCCATGGATCGATCAAGCGTTCACAGTCACAGTGACCATTGAAGGGAAGCTGGAACAAATGCAGGGACTGTATACAGTTGGATAGGAATGTGACCCTACTCATGAAAGTTTAGAGATATGTGTACAACAAGTACAACAGGAGGCGGAACAGTGTGTTACGGACACCCATGCTACGCGAGACCTATTGCATGGACTTCGTGCAAAGATCGCTACACCAGTAGAGTAACTCGGGATGAGTCGTGATGTTTGTGTTGGGGGCCTATTGGGAAGCAGATCCCCCCATAGCAAGCTTTTGGGGCTTGAAGCTCAAATTTTGGTAAAGTGTAATGTAAAGACCCTGCGAAATGAAAGCGCGAAGCGTGAGAGTCTAGGGTTATCCACCCTAAAATAATATAATTTAATGTATGGTATGTCGGCCTACCTATGGTCCGCAAACCATGGGATTGTATAAATAGAGTGGGGCTCTTAGTGTAAAGTCAGTCTTAGTTTTGAGAAGTATGAGATAGATGCGAAGGCATGGTTAGAAGATAGAAGTGAAATCTGAAGTGTATTGGGTCATTGTGGTAGATAGAGGCTCTGCAGCTGAGTGCGCAGAGGCCTAGTAGAGTCTGCAGCTGAGTGCGTAGGGCAGAGTCGGTTCTGTAAATGAACTTGAGCATTAATAAAGATAAGCTTGACTCAGAATATTATGCATCTACTTGTAGATCTGTATTTCTATGTTCTGGTTATTCTTTATGCATTTATATTATTTTCAAGTATGCGCGCTAATCTAAAAGTTGAACAAGTAATAAGAATATTGGGTCCGCGCAAACTAAGCTAAGCACTAGTATAATAGTAAGGTTCGGATCAGATCGGAACAATACAAAGGTGCACATGGGTTGCGAAGGATAAGAAGCTGCGTGAAATAGCGTAGCGCGCATATTAGGATCACGAACCTCTAGAACCCTCATCAAGACATCCTAGGGTGCAGAAACCTGGTTCCAACACCCTCCCATACTACTTCGGGTGTGACCTCAGTCCGCGCTCCGTGGATTGTTGCCGAAAGGGCCAATAGTACTGAGATTTTCTTGCATAAACTCACTGTTGAACCTATGTCATGCCCCAGCAAGCCAACACAAGTTGTGCCTTCAACTAAAATTTTGCTATCTAAATGTTCAACTCCAACTCAACCCTGGCCATTTCTTCCTTTTCCTCACGCACCCGTGCTGCTAATATTCGGACACGTGCCTCCACTGGTTCTTCTGCTTGGATGGCCAATTTCAGGACCATCTAGAAGGCTTCCTCCACCACTTGCACCATTTGTCTATTCTACGCCACTACCTCATGACGCTGCAAGCTCAACTGTTCAATGTTGATGTGTTACTCGCTCATTACCTGGAGCGCGTGACCCTCCCTGGCTCATAGTTCTGCAATAACTCCATCTTACAAAATATAGAGTGTCTCTGGAAGGAGCGCAGCTACATTTAATATGATTCCCTTCAACCCGCTGACCATAGGCGTGTCAGCCTCATTTTCTGTAATGAGTGCTATATCTAGTAGCACTATCGTGTTGGTCATCCAGGTGCACAATATTTCCTCGGCCATGGACGTGCCTACTGCGAGGCTAGTTAACACAGTGCTAGCCTGTGGAGTGCGCACCTGCAACTCCTGTATTTGTGCCAGGAGATCCCCCAATACCATCTGGTGTTCGTCCTTGAACTAACAGAGTGCCTCTACGGTGACATCCCTCACCATATCACCAATTTTGTGTAGACCCCCCTCAGTGAGGGTGATCAGGTCGAACGAAGTCTTTGAAGCCTTTGACTTCTTTCGCAGCCCTACCTGCTCTCATGGGTGCAGACATTTTAGCTGAGTGGACGATGTCTACGGGTCCGAACCACCTTACTCTGTATCGGTCTCCAGCTCAGGTGAACGAGACTTCTGTCCTTCGCGCTCTTCTTCTGCTGCTCTTCTGCCAACTTCACAGCATCGTGCGCCGCTGGGCCTTAGCTACTGCTGCTTCATTTTTGTGCTTTTATGCTAACTATGCCATCCACAATTTCTCCTCTTCCTTTTTCCGCAGCACGGTAGAATTCTCTCGTTCCACCATAGAGCTAGCTAGGGCGCACCACTCTGGTGGCCATGACTCAAGGACTACAAAGATGACATCGTCTCTCACCAGATAGGGTAATTCATGCCATGTATTCGCATGGTCCTTCCATGCCCTGATGCAGATGTAAAGATTTTGATCCATTCATATTCTTATTTTGTCTTTCTACTTCTTCTCTTGTACCACCATCGGGCTTACGCAATTGGATTCCTCCACAGGCTCAATGATGCCTACTGGGAGCATCTTGTCTATTTCTATGCGAACCTTCTCCTTTTATTTCAGATTTAAGCAATACGGCCTCTACTTCACTAGCTTCGTGTCAGGTTTTAATGTGATCTGCATTACCACTAAATCTCCAATTATTCCCTTCAAATCTATAAACTTGGTGGGGAATAAGTCCTGACATTCATGGAGTAATTCAACGACCTTATCCACCGTCGCGTCATCCCAGTAGTCTCCAATCTTTATGAATTTAGGTTCTGCTTAGTCTTCACCGATGCAGTTATGTCAGGGTTCTCAATCTGTGGTCCTTCAACCTCACGGTGGTTGTTTGTCTCTGGAATGTTAATTTTCCGCGGATCTTCATCATCTTCTTCTGTAATTACATTATAACATTCCAACATGCAACTTAGCTGAGTAGCCAATTTAGGTTGAATCAATTCTACCGGCTCCTATGGTATCCTAAAGATGGTTGCTTTTACCATAAGTGGAAAGTGGTGACATGGTCACCCAGATCTTCACTAATTTTCCCTTCAAATTTTTCTATATCTGAGGGAAGCTTGGTTGGGACTGAAGGCCAACCCAGTTATATCTAATCAGATCATTAGTCAACTTAGAAAGATATTGCAAGTTTAATGTTTCCAAGAAAGGTAGTCGTGGAGGACTCTGAGGATTCCACCCGATGTGGGTGGAATTTCCAACATTCTGAAAACAATGCCCTAGATTTGTGAAGGCACCAAGTTTCCTAAAGTAACTCATAGACCCAACTGAACCGTAAGGATCTCATTGTTGTCTAGAAAAAAATGTAGTTTGACCAACTCTTGCAGAGAAATTTCCGTAGCCCTTAAATTTCCCCCCTAGAGAGGTGTTAAAAGGAGCAGAGAACCCTTGGTAAGGGTTCCATGAATTACCATAGGGAGAAAATTCCAGGAATGAACTGATAGAAGAATATGACATATGCCCCTGTTGGGCGAAATAATATTAATTCTCAGCTCTAAGCCCACTAACTTCAAGGTTAGTCCAACTTTGAAAAGGATTATAACTTTGACCCATAGAGGGAAAAGGTATTGATCCCAAAGATGGTTTGGAAAGTGCTATATGACCACCCCGAAATGGGAAATCCTGAAAAATAAGGTGACCCACTTGCCATGGAAGTCATGGACGTGGAGGGAGCTAATGGAATACTTAATGGAACTGAAGAAATTGCGATGGTCAGCATTCCAAAAGGGAAAAACCAATGCGAGAAGCAAAAGATTGAGTACTCCCACTTGGAGATGGAATGGAAGTAGAGCTAAATATAGCAGTGTTAGGAGTAATGGAAGTTATGGAAATTGTTACTCCTCCTTGTACGGATACAGGAGTCTGCATACTAGTAGCACTCATGGTGGATGCCATGCTTCCAGTAGTGGTCATTGAAGGAAAAGATCAATATAAACCTTAGCTCGAAGGCCTGTTGGTCGGAGTCCCGACGTACAATAAAACATTTGGGTGATCAGGAGGAATAGGATAATTATGAGTCAATAGAGACTCTTGAAGCACTTTGAATAATGTCTTCTGACTAGAAGAGGACTCTAGAAAGAACTGGATTGTTCCTCTCCAACTCTCTACTTATACAAGGTCTATCTTGTGAATCAATAACTCCAACCAAAGGATCAATCTCTGATGCGTTTGCTGCCACTGATTGAAAATCACTAGCAAAATTTCTCCTATGCCTTTGGGGAGAAGGCTCAAGACTCATAGGTGAAAGCCCACAAAGTCTCCTAGACTGACAAACGGTGAATCAACCACTTTGAATTAATTTTAAGAAATCTAATTAAAGACTCAAAGAAGTTGTAAAGCTAGGCCAACTAGGAGCAAAGAGCACTCTCTAAAATTCCATAAATATACAATCAAGCAAACTAATCCCAAGTATTTCTACACTCGGTGATGAGGATCGGACACCAAAATATAAGAAAGAGAATACACAAGGACATTCTGAAAATATGTGTGTTAATCATGACCAAGGCCTACAAGCGAAGGTAACATAAACAATTATGCTAACCTTGAGACAACAACCTTTTCCGGTGCAAGCGACCAAGCTTCACAAGGGTACCCTCCAGAAGTACTCATCAATGTGATGTAATGTCTACCCTAGGTGCCACGAGATTCCCCTCTGTAGCCACCTATGTGATCCCTAGGAAAGGAAACTATGGGCACCAACTAATATCAAAAGTTGGGTCGGTGGGATCCAACAAGTAGGAGAGGGGGTATCTCTCTTCCTTGTCTTCACTCTCCCTTGTGCTTAACTCCGAGTCATAGAGCTTTCCCGGTATTTCCAACAATATTGGCTTTCGCTCGTTATTAAACTTCTATGTTTGATAATTTGAGTGGCCTTGGAGAGTTAACTCTCCACTCACCTATTCCAAGGTCCTAATGAACCTAAACTTGTTGGTGTTCGTTAATGAAAAAATAGAAAATCTCTAGTTCTTTTTATTAGATCCCTTGATTTTAGAGGTAAAAAAAAAACAATAGAAACTTAATTATATGCATGCAGTTATTTTCTTTTGATGAAGAGGGATTTCTACTTGGGTTCTATGAAAAACTTATATAAGCATAATATTTTTCTTTTCTTTTCTAAAACACTACACACTAAAAATCTAAAAATATTAATAATTACTATGATGAAAACTATCATAATGCAAATCTAAATGACAATACAAGATCATAAAAACGCTCATACTATAAGAAAATGTGCTTCTTAATAGAGTCAATAAGCCAACTTGATAATGAAGAGGGCACAAATTTTAAAAACAAATTTCCTTGAAAAGCAAGCAAAACAAAATGAAAAGATCACAATTGCTCAACAAATAAAACAAACTCAATTCCATGCACATATCTTACTCATGTGATAAAGGGTTCCTTGTAGAAGTTTGATCTTGTGGTATAGGTCCAAGGCAAGTTCTCCTATGTGGAAACATTGTTTAAGGTCAAAGCATAAGGATAACAATTTTGTAGATATTGAGTTGTACACATAGACATAGCCATAGAAGTAGCTTGTAGCTTGTGAGTCCATTGTTGTCAACCCAAAACAATGTTATATTAATAGTGTAGTACTTAAGGCATGAGATTCTATCCGCATAATATTTATTGGGAAATGAGACTCTTTTTTTCTCTATATTAGACCTTAATTACATGCATGTATCCTACTCCCATGGTAGAGGTTTCATATAGATGCCTTGTCTCATGGTATATGTCCCCATTCATGGATGAGTCTTTCACAACAACTCCTTTCCAATCCAAAACACATTTTGGAAGAGGGGGTCTTGACATAGTTCCAATCGAGGTAGTTTATTAATGGAACTAACCAATATAGTTTGTCTATAAAACATGTTTTGGGAAATAATACCCTTTCCCTAAGGTGTCAAGCCTCATAATAAAGATTGTATTATATTAAATCCAATTAAAGAACCTATTTTTATGGTCTAGGGCCCCATGTACAACCTATGAACTACATAAGCATTACCTTTAGGCTTTAGCCCTATAATTTGGTCTCAAATCAAGTTCTAGATGAGGAGCCCATTTACCAATATACTAAACTTTAGAATGAAAACCATATCATAGTCTTAGAATAAGTATCCATTGGAAGATATCACTCTTCTCTCACAAGTTTGAAAATTATATATATAATAGATTTTTCTCTCAATAGAAATTTATGTATACCTCCTTTAATCACTCTTAAATTTGTTTATGATTACCCTTTTGTAAAAAATAAATGAAAATTAGACATACCTAGTTTAATCACTCTTAAATTGGCTTATAATTATCCTTTTATAAAATGTAAATTATAAACTTGTTTTTTAATCAAAATGTTGAGTTATACTCTAATTTTTAAACCTATAATAATTTGAATAACAACATTACGGTAATCTCAATTACATCTCTGAATTAATAAAAATTATGCCTTTTTTAATAACCCTACTAAAAATGAGAAGTGGTTGTCTTGCTCTTTTGGTAAACCTATAAAGGTGATTTTTGAAAATTATTGGTTTTTATTCACTTGAGTGTCTATCAAGTGATCGCTTGTGGTAGCCGACTCCTCGAAAAGAGGCCACACAACAACATTGTACAACGTCGTATATAAGTGAAAGTCAAAAGTAAAATACACCCGGCAAAGATTTCACATTCGATCAATAGAATGGATACTGTGAACTTCGTAATGGATTCTGAAAGTAATAGCGAATTTCTAGAAGAGTATGTTGATGCAGTGTTAAGAGGATTTGCTTATGATCCAATTCGTTTACCGCTTACTGAAGACTCTGCTCAGAAAGTTTACAACCGTAGGACATTGGAGAATATTTGGGATGCGAAGCACGATGAAGCCGGCAGCCCATTCACCCGCCAGCCCTTCGATATTAGACATGCAATTCCCCAGTCTGAACTGAGGCAACAGATGAAACATTACATACTCCACAACACAAGCTCAGCACTAAGGCTACAGAGACTAGAGGTCATTCCCGACTATACTAGGATCCTTAGCGAAAGAGAGATGAAAAATCTGTTGGAGCAATTGGTTAGTGATTATCAACGTCTAGTTAACGAGCATTATATCAACGGAAACAGAACTCTCGAGCGATATTGGAAGGTGTTGTGGCAGAGGTTTAATCTTGTTCGTCTATATTGCCAGTACAGGGCAGAAAATAGGAGCTTATTTTCTGTGCTGGGAGGATACTCAAAATACTTGTCACGAATAGTAGATCAACGGCTATTTATTCTGTGTCTTGATTGCTACTATATGTATGATGATGTCCCGGAAGTGTGCAAAGAAGTAGCCAAAATTGTGGATATCATGGGTTTTAGAGACAACAAATTGTCGATGTTACCTAAAGACTTTTTATGGGCGCTAGTATACATTCTCTCCATCCTTGCTCAACTATGCATTTATCCGAAAATTAAGAGAATGGTGTTGAGAATTTATCGTCGGATGCTTTATGACGGCAGCGTCGATTACAACATTGTTTTCTCTTCTGGCGCACTTGAATTTTCTCTAGATATGTTAGGAAGACGGAGAGTAAATGCTCTCGATATGTTGGACACAGGGGGGAAGAATGCTCTCGATACGTTAGACACAGGGGGACAGGATGCTCTCGATAGGTTAGACACAGGGAGAGAGAATGCTGAGATATCTAATGAGGACTTATACAACGGATCGGCGCTCCTCAGAATTGGGTGGCAAAAACAGCAGAATCTCTACTACTCAGACTTTCGTTGCGTTGAAGTTATGGTGGACGTAGTAAATCTTTGCATTTCTCGTCTGGAGGGCATTCACCATGGCGGCCAGGCCATCTCTACATCTGAAGAAGAAGACGTTGAGAATATTAATTTAATAAGAGTATCTCTTGGTCGAGGGCTCTTCTTAATAGATTCCTTACTGGGATCCCCGTTCTTCCGTTATTATTCCAAAGCCAGGCTGCAAGAGTTAGGTATGGTAAGCGTGATTGTCCGAATGGTGAAGCTTGTGGCTGGGGACTTCAAATACCTTTGGTCATCTCATCTGCAACATGCTATAAACATTATGGGTGAACTTCATGATGCTGGTGCTCCAAGAAGGGACGAGGTGGTCCAAGTCTTTGGGGATTTTCTGAGAAGCGATATTGTGGATCTGTGTTATCCACGTGGAATTTTCCTTATGATTTTTTTAGAAAAGTGAAGCTACAATTAGTGGAAGTGAAGCTACAATTGAAAGAGATGTTAGATATAGGATACACTTGACCCAAGATATTGCACTCATTATCCCCAACACTATTTGTCTCGAAGAAGGATGACTCATTATGGTTGTGTATTGAATATATATAACTAAATAAATCTACAATGACGAAAAAATACAGGCTTTCAATGTTTATGACTTATTTGACTAGCTAAAAGCAGTTGTAGTGTTCTCCAAAATATATTTCAGGTTTGGATACCATGAAGTTTAGATAGAAAATGAAGATATTCCGATAACAACCTTCACGATGAGGTATGGCCACTATGAGTTTGTAGTGGTTCCATTTGGCTTTCTGAATGCACAGTCCACATTCATGTGTTTAACCAATAAGCCAAAATACAAGCCCACTAATGATGGTATGTTATAGTTCAAGACAAAAAAGTATGTGTCTCATGTAGTTGGTTTAAAGAAACTCATCATGGATGAGTTTCAAAAATGACCTTACTTTGGTCAATTGAGTTATTAGAAGATGAGAACATGCATAAAGAAAATGTATTATTTTCTAAGTGTGAAAAAGGAAGGTTCTGACTACATCGCCCAATGTCTAGTGTGCCAACAAGTTAAAGTAGGATGTAGGAACTAGCAGGATTAATACAACTAATCCCTATTCCAAAATTTGAGTTAGAAGTTATATTTATGGATTTTCTTATAAGATTACCAAAAATAGTGAAAACAACATCACACTTTTATGGTGGTAGTGGAAAAATTGAGTAAGGAAGGTCATTTTATTTTTTTCAACTTCACTGGTAAAGCCATAGATATAGCTCAAATATCCATGAAGGAAAATTCAAATTTATGGTCTACCTATGATGATTGTGTTAGATAGTGATACCATGCTCACTTCCAATTTTTGGAAGCAATTATTTGCTAGTTTTGGAACCCATATAATTTTTAGTACTTCATATCATCCCCAAACAAATGGCAAACCTAAAAGAGTAAAACAAATTTTGGAGAATATGCTAACAACAAATTTTCGAGAATATGCTAAGAACGTAAGTCATGCAATAGCCAAAGAGGTAGGAATATTTTCTCCCATTAGTGGATTTTTCATAAAATAAGTGGCATTAGGAATCATTGAAGATGATCCCTTTTAAGGTATTTTATGGTAAAAAATGTACCACTCCTATCAGTTAGGATGATGCAATGAATAAAGTAGTGCTTAGACCTCACATGTTGAAATAAATGGAGCAAGAAGTGACCAAGATCAAGAAAAATTAAGGGAAGTGTAGGATAATCAAAAGATTTATGCAGACCAACAAACTATGCACAAAGAATTATAAGTGAGAGATCTTGTGTATCTCCACATTACAGCATGTAAGAGCTCACTAAAAGAAAGGTCTTTTGCTATGTTATCATCTAGATTTTGTAGACCATTTGATATTTTGAAAAGAGTAGGGTCAATCGCATATAGATTACCCTTGTCACCCACAATGAACAGAAAATAAATATCTTTATATATATATGCTTTTTATAAGGTATTAGTGTATTTTCTTTATTGTTATTGTTGTTCCATATAGAAGCACACTATTGTTATTGATGTTTCCTTATATTATTATTGTTATGTATGCATTTATTATATTGTGACCCCTTCAAGGCTAATTTTCAAGTAGTGGATTTATATTTTCTTCTTTTTCATAACATTTGGTATTAAAGCTTTGATTCTATGGTTTTGTTGGAATTTTTGTTATGATTTTTTTTAGGAAAGTGAAGTTACAATGCGTGGAAGTGAAGCTACAATTGAAGAGATGTTGGATATAGGATACATTTGACCCAATATATTGCACTCGTTATCTCCAACACTATTTGTCTCGAAGAAGGATGGCTCATTATGGTTGTGTTATCAAACTAGCTCACAAAAAGATAGAAAAGATAGCTCAATGCCTTAGAATTCAACCTCTTAGAGGGATCAACCTAGTTTACATTACATAAATGAAAAATTCTTGGATGATACAAATGAAGAGACTTCCTTTATAAATATAAGAGTATAAGGGATCATCATATAATCAGAGCCGACATAACAATAATAATGTAAGGGCACAATAATAACAATAGTGGGCTTCTATGGGGCACAATAGTAACAATATGGGGACTACATGGGTACAACAATATAATAAGGGGGTTGTACTAATAACAATAAGGGGTTACACTAGTAGTATAGGGGCCTAACATGTCCCTCTCCTTAAAAAAGTGTTGTCCTCAATGCTTGAATAGTTCTTGATGCTTCTGTATAAAATTCTTGTCCTCCTCTGTGTAATCTTCAGCAGTTAAGTTCTTCCACTTGATCAGATACTCTGAAATTGATCGATTTCATAGATGTCAAGTTCTTGTTTTTGTGATTGCTCCATTGCTCCAGGTTCCAATATGATTTTTCCTACGTGCAATATTGTTTGAATTGGGATCTTCTACAACTTTTGAAAGAATGGCCATACTTCTTCGTCCTTATTCCATGCATCCCTTGCTTCATTTATCCAATTTGGTTGGATAATTGAAATAGCACAAAACAATGCTTCCACATCCTCATCCTTTATTGAGAGTACATCTTCAAAACAATTTGCTTCCCTTTTCTATAGATGATGTCAAAGTCATAACCCAACATATTTGTGACCCATTTTTTCTGTTCTTCTAAAGATAATAGTTGTTCTAAAAAGTATTTAAGACTATCATGATCCATTTTTACCTTCAAGTGTTTTCCCATTCAGTAAGTTCGTCATTTCTTAAGTGCATGTAGTATTGCCAATATTTCCTTCTCATAAATAGCTTGCTTGAGATGTAGCAGTAAAAATACTCAATCACCTACATCAAAACATGTTTCACTACAATGTTGATCTACCTGTTGTTTCATTTGATTTTGCAACAAAGTGGCGTTATCCTTTAAAAGTTGGAGAGCTTGTTGTTGATGCTCGATGTGAGCTTTCACTGCTTGAACCTTTTTCTTCTTGATATGTCCTTATATCTTGAGAGTTTGAGTGGTAATTCTTGCCAATGCTTTACAAGATATGGTCGAATTCATTTCTTCTTTCTCTAGGATTGGTTCTTGGCACATATCCTCTTCTTTCGATGTCTCTTGATCCTTTTCTTCCTCCTCTTCATACTCTATGTAAAATAATTTCTTCTCATCACACTTATGACCTTTAGTGCATTTGCTATCACAATTGTAACAAAGCCCTTTTTCTCTTTTTTCTTCCAATTGTTGTGGTGTAACCATTGTAGGCCGTGGAAGGTTAGGAGAAACAACAATTCCATATTTATAGTTGTGAGGTGTCAACTTCCTTGTTGCCATAATTTTACTTTCCACTATGTAACAAAGCCTTTTTACTGTTTCCAATTTTTTTGGTGTTGCTCTAAAGAAGGTGTTTCTCTTTGTATCCTCATAATGTGCTATCATTTCCTCTGTGAAAATTGACCACGTAACAAGTTTTTTATGAGAACAAATCCCTTTATACCATAAAAATTCATCTCGTTCTAAATATGAAGATGCAATACATACCTTTTGTAACAGTGGTACACCATGTAGATCAAAATATTGCTCCATCTGAAGTACCCAATTTATCGAATCCAGGGAAAATTTTAAGAACCCCCCCCCTAAATTTATATGTATAATAAATGGGCGAATCTCCATGGTATATAGGAAAAATGGAAGGCGATTTTATCAATAATATAATATGTATATATAATTTTTTGCGAATCTCTCACGAGGCATGGCGAATATTTTACTCAATTATAAAATGTTGTAAGATCTTGGTAAGTCTTTCACTAAATAATAAAACTTTCTAAGGTCCTAGTGAATCTTAGCTTGTGAACTCTTAGAGATTTTTTTGAAAACGTATAAAACAATATATGACAAGAGCCACATGGTGGCAATATCACTGTTTTTTTTTTGACATTTCCACGACATGGAACTTGTTTATAAAATTATAAAAAAGCCAACCAAGTCCCTTATAATATCCAGGTAAGCTTATAATATAGTGTGATACATCTACTATGCTTGTCTTCATTCAAGTGTCATAGTTTCTATACTTAACATTATGAATCAAAACTCTCTCAGAACTCAACTCCATAGTGTAATTAAAACCTTTTGAGATTGAATTTGACAACTCTATAAAAATGATTAGTGAAATAGAAGATTTTGTTAATGAGCCCACTAATTATCACTGTTAAACAATCAATCTAGACTATGAAGTCTTCCATCTCGATCACAATCGCGCTCATGATCAAGGGAGTGCGACCACCTGGCCTAACATAATGGCACTTGTTACACATTAAAATGTCACTGTCACCTTGTCAGTCTCCCTACTGTGTCTTAAAATCACATTCACCATACTTATGCTCTCTAAAATGGCTAAAAACCCTCTTTGCCTAAGTTAATTGGATCATCGCGATTGTTCCTAAAATAAACGCCCTGACTGGCGGGTGATAGTTTAACTGGTACGCTGCCAGCGCGGAAGCACACGTGTTTTCCATGCTGGTCGAATTTCACAGACAGCGCGCCCTCCGTTTGTGTCACTGAGCGCTGACCAAACTTCTCCTGTGTTTGAGTTGCGATATCAGCGCGCTAGCCCAGTTTTGCACCCACGCTGATCCTCTTTAGGCGAGTTTGTTCTAACAACCAACCTTCCAGATGACTCCAGACTTGGCTGTTAGCATTGTAAAGGTCGCCATCCTTTCTCTGGCATGTATGTTCGCCTGGTCACCCACTTTTCTTGGGGGAAAGCTCATCCTTTACCTATTCATGGAGACTCCTTCTCCTTTATAAGCCTCCACCATTGCCCATGAGAAGCTAGTTTGGAAGATATAGACTTTGATAGAGGAATTCTTAATACATTAGTGCTGCTCTTTGTAGGCTTGTTGGGTGTGGAGCCTGATTATCTTCTATATTCAAAAGTACCGCCACTTTGGACCCCAGTTCAAAATGGGGGCGGC
>APFE030142546.1:6900-22181 GCA_000404065.3 Pinus taeda
AAAGTTTTATTATTTAGTGAAAGACTCACCAAGACCTTACAAGATTTTATAATTGAGTAAAATATTCGCCATGCCTCATGAGAGATTCGCCAAAAAATTATATATACATATTATATTATTGATAAATTCGCCTTCCATTTTTCCTATATATCATGGAGATTCGCCCATTTATTATATTTATAAATTTAGGGGGGGTTCTTAAAATTTTCCCTGGTGACTGTATCATCTGAAGATGGACCTTCCGAAGACAAGACTAGGTTGATTTCCGCCTCGACCTTTTGACTTTCGTCTGGTGTGGACTCAGAGGGTTTATCTTCAATGATAGATGCTTTGACCGACCACAAAGGCGTGTAAGTTGGATTTTCAACTAGCGATGGACTCAACAAGAGTTTCTTGTACCTAGGAGGAAGCCGTAGCGGTGAAGCAGGATGGTTATCCAAGACTCTTTTAGCTTCGTCCAGAAAGGGACAAAGGTGGACGGCATGATTGCCTTCACACAATTTGCAAGAAAATTTACATTTCCTTTCTGTCCAGAGACTTCGTTTTCACTAGTTGACGGTGCACTCTCTACATGATCATTAGAGGTTGATGACACTGGATTGTGCAAATGAGGAGACCAGTCCCTTAAGATCTGAGGGATGCAAGGGCAATATCGATGATAGTGGTCCCCTTTGCAAATGACACATGGATATTTGGGTTTGGATGGCGTAGTGTGTGGATTTTCGCTAGATGATGCACCGTTGTCCCTCTTTGCCTTTGGCTCCTTCTTTTTCTTCTCCTTATCCTTCCCTTCCTTCTTCTTCTCAGTTACTTGGTTTTTAGCTTTACCAACTACACCAAGTGAAGAGGAAGGAGGGGAGGGAGAAACAAGTGAAGCAGAAGGTTGGGGGCTAACTCTAGTATCATCTAGTTGCCGACTTGATTGCTCAGGAATCACAGTGGTTTGAACGACAGAGGTCGAGAAGGGCCATATTGGCAAGTCGATTGTCAGTCCTGGGAGGGAAAATGTGGCCATATGAGGTGCACCAACATCTCCCCAAGAGGAGAAAGGACTAGGATTTCCTCCAAGGGGAAATCATTGGTTGGTGGACTCCATTTTCCTCAACCTAAGACCAATGAGGGAACAATGATGTTATTCCAATTAAAATAAATTTTATGACACTTTGACACAACTTTCTTTTTCAACTTTTAAGATTCGAGAAAAAGCTAAATATGACTCTAGTCACCTTCGATTTTTAATGATCCTGAAGTGAAAAGTTCTCAAATGGACCTTTTCCTTTAAGGAGTCTAAAAAGGAATGGAAGAGACTACTCTGGAAATCTAGACAGATGGATTACCAAACCAATCGCAAAACTGTAGAATAATTTTTATGGTATGGTAGTCAATCTTCCCGAATGTTGTGTTTAGTGCATTGCGATCGATAGGGCGGCAGACACGGCTTCCTAAGGATAAAGGATATAGCCTATTGTGGTCTCCCAATATATACTTGACGGTACATGGGAGCACAAGTCCGTACTGGCAACTTGTTTCATCTCAAAGAGGAGGAATCACCCAACCTACAATGTAAGCGATAGTTACCAGGCTTTACGATGCCGGAATATGTCTCTAGCCTAGACTTCTAAATGTTGTGCATTAGGTTCCAAAGCATTTTTATGTTCATTGAATTTATTTTACAGTTGATATTTCTTAAGAAGTTTACCTTTCAGGTTCACCGCGTGATGTAGATATGCAATTCCTAAAATGCAATCTAATATGATGAACAATTGTTTAATCTTCTTTTTGCAATGAAAATCCTAGCTACTAAGGAAAGAGAAGCGAGATTCTTTCAACATAGAGCAGACAGCACACACTAGATGCACTGTCCTAAATCAAAATCAACAAGCAGTCTAAATGCAAATGCACATGCATGTATTTGTTTTCGCTTTCTTATTGTGTGAATGACAAAAAGAATCCTAAGTACAAATCTAAATCGTTTCAAGTGATAATACTGACGATTTTCTCTTCAAAAGATGAAAGGAAGATAATGACAACACTTTGCGATTTTGAATTGAAAACTGCTTCAACACTTGAAAAAATATTAATTCAAATCAAATACAAGAGTAACAGTGTAATCTACCATCAAGAATAGTATGATTATTTTCTTTGACTAAAACAACACTTGCGACACTTACAAATCAAAAGACAATAGTTCGATTACACTACTTCTTTGTAAAGGAGAACCGTAAATGGCAAACAATACATAAAAACATTTATAGTTCTTTGTACAATGGAGGATGAATCATGCAAAGAAAGGGAATTTCCATAGTGGTATATTGATCACAGATAGCAAAACTACTGAATAAAGCTAAAGAGAGTGAACAAAAAACCAAAATCTAGAAGCAGAAGAAGTCTTATCTGATCATCTCACCTGTAAAACAGGGAAAGAGTGATGCATCTTGATTCCCAAGAGGAGAAGGTGCGATGGTCCAGGGATGAGACTTTAACTTGGTTCTTGGTCACAGTTAGCTTAGTTAAGGGATTTAAGCTGAGCTAATGATAATCAGTAAATGCAAATCACAGGGACTGATCTAATGAGACTACTTGAGCCACCACCAGGGCAATTTGGAAGTTTGCAAACCAATTGTTCAGTTTATAAACAAAACCCGGAGATAGGCTAAAGCAGCATTGATCTACTTTTCGCTTGCATAGAAAATGCAGTTCAAAGGCTAACTGGCTTAACTTCAGGCTCTGTTTGTAAGTAAAGCAAACAAATATAGACAAGCAAACAAGCTACTCTCTTCCTAGTGGAGTCGGCATTTTGTTATCAGGAAATCTAGTGTCTATGCAGAGTTGCTAGTGCCACTAAGATGGGTAGCTATCTTAGAAACAAATAGATTAAAGTTACTTTCATTTTCCTTTATGAGAAGTAGATAAGAGAGGAGCAAAGAATACCAACCTCAATCTTTTGCTTGGTTCTTTGCTTGTTCCTTCTCCCCTCTGATGGATCTTTGCCGCTCCTTCCTTGATTACTCTGCTTCAAAGGGTACCTGTAAAGTCAAAGAAACATAATACCTTCAAAGTGCAGAGATCTACAATCATAAACAATATAGGACTAGATATATATTGACCACACAAATGCATATATCATCAGTGTAATGCCCCACTTAAATCTTATCCTACAATTTTGTTAATGTTTACATTATTTGAAAATATTGAAAAATATTGGTCTAATATAAAATTCATGATTTCCATTATTCAAATTCCCCACTTACCTTCTCAAATTTAATATTAGGTAGGATATGGTCTCCTTCCATTATTTCATAATATATGTATTCATTTCACATTACCCAATGTACCCTCACATTCATTAAGGAGAAGACATGGTCCTCTCCATGTAATTACATCTCACATTCCCCAATGTACCTTCACATTTACTTGGGAGAAGACATAGTCCTTTCCATCTTATCATCAATATATATATATTGCTTTCACATTCCCAAATGTACTTTTCAGATTTACTTGGGAGAAGACATGATCCTTTCCCATTAAATTCTCAATTTTATATTCATCTCACATTTCCAAATGTACCCCTAGCTTACTTGGGAGAAGAGAAGTCAACTGTAAGGATGGATGAGAAGTTAATGACATTAATTAGAGGTGGTTGAGATGGAGAAGGGAAGGAGGATATAAAAAGGGAAGGGAGAAGGAAAAAAGGGGAGGTTGGGGTCTTACTTATGATTGTGGGGGTTGGTTGTGATGGTTTGGACTTGTTATGATTTTGGGAGACCTTGTAAACCTATGGAGGTTTTTTGGGTTTGAGAGGAGGAAAAGTATTGTTATCTAGTTTTGCACATTTTTCTTGAGGACACACTATATCTGGTTGGACATGGGCACAGAGGGCTAGGGAACCTGTGGAGGTTTCCTGGGCTAGGAATTTGTTTCCTAGTTGGCTGGGAGGTAAATCCGGTTGGGTCAATGAGAAGGAGCGTTTAGCTGGAGCTATAAGACAAAGGTATCATCATCAACCGCCAGAACAAGTATTTTTCCATGGACTACTCTTGTTAAGTTGATATCAATGGAATGCTCACCTTAATTTATGTTGCTTATGATAAAATGATAAGATGTTAAATGTTTAAAGCTTTGTGAGAAGGTCAGCAAGCTCCTTTTATTACTTGCAAATCAACAGGAAAATAGATCTGTTAGTGTATAATAGATTGAGGCTCTAATAATTGGAATCGGGTTATTACACATGGTATCAGAGCTTTGGTTCAAAATCTGGACTCAAAGCCCACTAAACCCCAAATATCGCTAGAAGGAGGGCTTGAACCTCTGACCTTGTAGCTGTTAAGCTGTTGTGGTTAACACCTTTGGCATTGTCTTTTGAGCTGAAACAAGAAAATGTTAGTTAAATATCATTCATTCAACACATAAAATTATTAGTCACCTAGCAAAACAATCACTAATCCGTCCTCAATCCCTTTTTCTTATTGAAGTGGAAAGGAATTGAATCTTCAATATTCCTCTATACTGTCACTGTAATGAGTTAATTCTGGACTACTGCTTTACTGATAATGAAGTTGGCTTGTATATATATATATATATATATATATCATCAGAATTTATACTGTGACAGTCCAAAGTAACAAACTTCGTATATTTCAGAGATGAGGATATTCGATTTTGCTAGACATTAGAGATTTTCAAGGCTGCAAACCGCTACAGGAGGTCATCCTTTAATGCTATAAATATGCAATGAACAGACTTCAATAGCCACATGGATCTTAGGAAACTCTAGGCTGCTAATTACAGAGTTGTCCACACAGTTCCGTCCTAAAACCTAAAACAATGCTGCAAGGAGGATTTGTTGTTGCACTAAAAACCGTCCATTTTAAGCTTGGAATTTAGGGCAGTGATCTGCATTAAAAGAGTTTATCCCAACAGAACTTCAATAATTATGCCATGGATTCAATAGTACTGAAGCTCAAAGATGAAGATGATTTGTGCTACTTTAATTGCATTAAGACTTGGTTATGAGCAGGATATGCCCTAACTGGCTGATAAGAAGGGTTGTATGAAAAGTTTCTATAGCCAAGCCTTCATTCAGAACTCGGTCACTCCACCTGCAATATACTAGGCCTAACGAATCCCCAAAAACCAACCAAAAATAAAATATCCATGCTTCTGATCTTACACAATCCCCTCAGTGGCCGAGATAGTATATTCAGAGCTTCAATAGACGATCATCTTATTTGCATACTTTCTATACCTCGGAAGGTGAGATCGATGCTCTTTTATAGGTTTTCCATGAATAGGAAGAGGCTTAATGACAGTTTCACCAGTAACAGAATTCTTCAGAGTATATCTATTGGCATCTAAGCTCTCCCACACAATTAGGATTTCAACAGCTCCCATCTCCAGCGCTTTTAAAGAATCCTCCACACCAAATACGTACTTGCCTGTATCCTGGCTGATTTCATCAAAATATTTACCAATCAAGCGCTTTTCCTGAACAAACTTAACATTTGATAGAATCTCAGCAGATAGTTCAATTGCTTGATTAAATCCCTTCTCTCCTCCATACGACACATCCACAACATTCAATATCTTAGCCTGAAGCCTTGGGTCAAACATGTCAGATTGACTCAACTCTGTCTTAAAGTCTGCGGATCCAGCCAAAATCAAAACCAGAAACATTGGGTTGACTCGTTACTGGATTAATGTAAAACTGAGTTGCCAGCTCTGCTGTTTTTCGAATATAGTTGTGACGCTTCTCCATCCGAAGACGTGCAAACCGCAGGGCTGACTACTCTCCCCTTCCGTGCTTTTAGGCAGGTCTACAGAAAACTTGTGAAGCACTTCACGAGTGTTACCACTCAGAGTACCAAAAAGGGTGCCATTACCATCCATAAATATAAAGCCAAATTTATCATCAGACTCTAGAAGTTCATTCAGTGCCTCTGTATGGAACTTATTATCACAAAAATAAAGAGAGGCATTAATAGGCTTGAAATGCTCAAAATCAATAGTAACCTTCTTCTCTTTTCCGTCTTCTGTGACAATAGTTCCTGTGTACAACACCAAACCATTAGGCGGAACCCTGTTGTAGAGCTTCAACCTTTGCTGAGCAGAAGTTATTGCTCCCAAAACCGATTGTCGGTTCACTCGACTCTTAATGTTTGATGCGGTCCCAAATTCATCACCTAGCATTTTAGTGACACATGAAATTTGATCCTTTGGTGGTATTACCAAGGAAATCATACTTGTACCATTGCCCCTGGATGCCTCCAGGGCCGATTAACTTCTTGATCTTCCATATCTCAATGTTCTTATCAGTTCCCTGTCCCTCGACCATATTTAACTAATTGAGCCTAGGTACGCAAATTTTAAAAGGACAAACTGCAGCCTTTGTCAGTCCTCTCTTTAAATTGGTGCTGATATTATCAAGACGGCTATTGGCACCCACAAGACCACACAAGAATAATGTAGAGAAGAGTGTTTAAATCCAACGTTTCTAACCATAATCCCAAAAAGAGAAGATGCCTCCACAATGGGATATATAATATCATCTAAAAAAATAATAGCCTTCGGACCAAGATTTCAGCTGAACAGGGATAATATTAAAAGAACAAGGAACAAAGATATGCTTCTTAAACTAGAATTCGCCATGGTACCCAAGCACAAAAATGCTTGCTTAAACCATTACTTTTCCAAAGTAGCCTGACCCAAATAAACAAAAGCGAACATCAGAAGGCTGAATTTAGTCAATTTGACATTCAGAGCTAAATTACATCCAGCCTACTAATCGAAATTTGGAAGAACTTCTAATACCCTCCATGACATTCAGTGGAATGCGACGAATCCAAATGGTGAATGAAACACATTACAATTTAGTTGAAGAAGGGGTTGAAAACAATTTCATTTAGAATTATGTCAAGCAGAGATAGCTATCAACAGAGGTAGCTAGACAAGAGCTTAAAGCAGTGCTCGAATCTTTCTTAAAAGCTAAATTCCCAGGCTTTGATGTGTGGACAGTGGACAGTTGGATATTTAAGATCTGATTGACAATCGATTGAAAGAGATTGGAGAGTCTTCGGGAAAGGTAATTAGTTCCATCAATCAAATATTCATATCCCTCATCCCAAAAAAGGATAACTCTCAATACTTTGAGGAGTTCAGGCTAGTACCTTTATGGAATATCTTTACAGCAAACAGGTTAAAGAAAGTTTTTCCTGAATCTTTATCTGAAGAGCAGATTTCACAGCCAAAGGCATCACTACTTGCACACACCAATTGATGAAAGTAAACTGATACGTTTTCGTTCTCTCAACTAGTTTTTGATTTATTATGCTCTCTCACATAGAGGAATAGTGACACTTTTGGAAACAATGTTTTCTTAGAGCAGATACACACCTTATCGAAAAGATAGTGAAAGCCCTCATACATAACAGTGAAACAGAGAATACACAGCTAGGAACTAACTGGAAACATGATTCTGATCCAAAGATGAAAATACCATGATCTATAACCAAAACTTTTTTTTTTTATATTGTAAATATCATATTTAAATCTTTCAACTTGCCCTATAGATAGGACTCAGCCACAACACTCAAACCTGATCTAGGATAGTAAAAGATACAATGGTTTGAGATGATGAAATGTGAGGACTAAATGGTGTTCATATCTTTACTTGGTTCTAATTTCTTTTCTAAGCTCCACAGGTTCCCTGTTCTTCAAGATGAAGTCAATATTATCTTGGGCAGTCTTGTTATTAAAATAATCATCAAAAAGGATTATAGTAGTGAACATCGACAATGATATTTGAAAATGCAACATTTATTTGATACAGCTCATGTGGATCAGCATTTCCAATCCTCTGGCACATGATAACATATGTTGTGGCAGAGTATTTCCGCACAGTTTGATAGCCATTTGAATAATATGAAGCCAAAACATCCACAGGAACAGTTGTTGCTAGAGGTTCATTCAAAAATTCAATACCTAAGAGCATACTATTGTTACTATATCTGCTCAGAACACAGTAATAGCATCAGGACCTTGGATTATATTCAATGCACTCCTCTATGAACACATTTAATGATTGCTACTTAATGTAATTACTTGTGACAATCCATAAATATGTGCATTGGGAAATTTGAGTTCCTATATCTCTATCCTTAAAAATCAATTTCTAATGAATTTCAGTCTACTAGACAATCAACAATCCGATGTAAAACCCTCTTTTCGTGGCATATAAAAGAACTGGAAGCACAATCTGCATGCTACATACACACCTCGAAGCAAGGAAATCAATAACAGTTAAACTTTGGGAAATATGGTCTGAAGAGTTAGACCAGTCAGTAGATCCATCTCTGCTGGCACTATGCTCCATTCCATTTTGTGAACCAAGTGCTGCGTGGAGGTCAACAATAACCTTTAAACCATAATGATCTGCCCATTTAAAAGCATTATCGAGAGATTGTAAAGATCCTCCTACGAAGGGTGCTGGTGGATTCGGATCATATGCATTCCACCACCCAACAGGAATTCTAACAGTATTTATACCATTCCTGGAGAGGAATTTGAAATCCTTATCTTTAATAAAGCTGCTTCTATGTCTATGGTAAACTTTCTTTGCTTTATCAATTCCATATCCATTTGCAAGCTGGTAATCTCCATGCAAATCATTGGCAACTATAATCATTTGGAAGGTTGCTAAATTATCATGCCGCCCAGGATCTCCTTGGTAATCTGCTGTAAGCTGCTCCTGGGATTGTGCCTGCATATACATTCCATTGAACACCCTGATATGCACTCGGTTAGGATGTTTATGGTGCCTAATTATGTGGAATGTTTCCCAATCAGCAAGAGAATTTGCTTCTGCAGACATGTTGCCTCCTCCTTCATTTTCCGTTGTTAGGAATTGACCACTAAACACTCTAAGTTGATACATGCCATCTGAGACTCTCCTCATCTTGAAAGTCTCCCAGGTAGAAGCATTGTCCAGGTAAATCAGAATTGCACTTTTTCTTTAACGTAATTTATGTTGCCTTTGTCCAACATAAAGGCACATTTTTAAGCATGTATGTCTGAACAATTAATTCACAAGAGGGCTTATTATTGGTATTATGGGTACGACTGTAATGACTATGATCTTTGTGGAATCATTATGGAACTGGTAGGCAGACATGTCTCATTTTTGCTATACCTAGCGTGTATTGCCTGGAATAGTACCATCGCCTCTGTAGTTCAAAGTCTTTCAAGAAAATATTCTAAATGTAAGCATAGAATTCTGTTCTACTTTTTACAAATCCAAGATGGGATAGCAATGGTTCTTCTTTTAATAAGTGCCAATGACACTAGTGATGTTTTTGTTCTTTTTTAACAACACCAGATAAATGAATGAACAAGCACACAGATAAATTGTGAGAAAGTAAATGTTATGAAATATATCTTCATTATATTTTTAAGGGTCCTTTACCCTTTTGAAGAACTTGGATTTAAAATTAGGAAAGGATGTTTATACAAGTTTCCTATTTGGTAATGCATTCAGAGCACAAATTTTTGGATCTGGGAAAAAGAATATTGGGTAATGGCCTGACACTGATTTTCAACTGAATTGCATGCTACTTGTTTGCTGAATTGATTGGTATTGTTAGTTGATCTTGTTCAATGTTTCAAATTTTGTTCATTACACTTATCAAAAACCAATCCTTTATTTATAATAGTCAAGTGCATCATGAATGCCAGTACTAAGAAATTTCTAAGCAGCTTTTATCATCTTCAGTTTCAAAAAAAAAAATTACAATCAAATAATTGTTCTCATTAGGTTTCACCCTACGAAGGTAATAATTTCGATATGTTCCATTTTAAGCATTGGTTGGTTGTCAACAAGTCTATCTTTTCTTGCTCAAAATGCTGGATAATCCAAAATCTAATAATGCAGTGTCAAATTCCAAAATAAAAATGGACAAATGCTACAACTGTCAAAATGTAAGCAATTAAAACATAATGAACTAATAGAAGAACTAATCAATATGTGGGTATTGCAGAATTAGAGTTAATTGGTTTCACTTCAACAACTTAATGGGTTTTCCCTCACCGTTAAGTCTGGTTGGTAATGAATTCAACTACTTCTTTCTTCTAGGTATTTATTTCAATTTTTAGCTTGATTTGAAAAAGATAGTTCCCAAGGCTATTGGTAGATTTATGTTATTCATGTTTGTATTGAATAATATATGCACTCTTTGCTTTATTAATAGAGAGACATGCTGAATAGTTTTCCTTATTTTATGTCTTTTACAGCAGATCAAATTGCTTTCTTTCTTTTTCATCAAACTCGAATGTAGAGATAGGTTTATACCATCTATCAAGTACCAAAATGACAAACATGGACATAATATACCCAAGGGTGAGGGATGTGTTTACTTTGAGGAAGACAAATTTTATGGGACATTTTGACTGTTGCAGATTATCAAGGGATAGCCCCAAAGATTTTGGGATGCTTCGACATTTCTTGTGATTTTTCTCCAAAAGATGTCAAAGTATAATACTAACAGGGAAAAGAACAAAGTCAATAATAAACCCTAAAATGACTACATTTACAACCCAACTGCTCTTTAAAACCATGTTCTTGGCATTTGCAAGAGCAATGACCTACAAAACAAGTTAACAGTGCCGAGTGAAGAAGATTCTTACAGCTGAAGGAGAGTTAGTTTGTTCACAAAAAGCAAGCGTGCTCCATTCTTATCTCTGTTGATTTTCTATATTGTGACCATGGTTGCAACAAGGTTTTGATCCATGGTTGGATACCAGGAGGCTTGTAAAAGAGTCCTTACTAGCTTTCCAATACCTGTGTAGCTTTGTAGCCAAGTTGTTGGAAAATTAGTTTTGTATGCTAGAGCTTCTTCTTCTTCTCCATGAATGGCAACTTTGGATATCAAAGAAGCCTCCTCCATAGAGTTTCTCTGTTGATTTGCTCCTTACCTAAGTAAGATAGATATTAATTGATGTGCCAGAGTAGAGATTTCAAAGCCTACTTTGAAATTCACTTTGTTGAAGCCAAATGGCACGCCTAACTTTCCAAGATTCATCTCTACTTCCACCCTTGACAGTGAACTAAAACCCCATAAAGATTCTCACCTCTTGTCCATCTAACAAGATTCGTGGGAATGGATTGATTGAGAAGGAATTGAATGGATGCCACATACAAGCAGAACATTTAATGGAATTAGTATTTCCTCATCCAAATGAAATCTGGAGAGTGCAGAGTGAATCTCTGACCTGTCTAAGAGTAATGTTTATGAAAATGGTCTTTGTTGATAATCTAGTGTAGTTAAACGGTAGAACCTAGAGTAGTATATATGCAGTATATACTATAGATAGCAGACTTTAGATTACTGTTAATTTAATATTTGCAAGAACCAAATAATGAATAATAGACCGAATGTCACATGCAGTGAGAGTTAGGTCATGCATATTGATTTTGTAGTGTTGACATGGGTTAAACTTTTGAAGATTAAGAAATGTCGGTAACTGAAATATGGCCAAATGCCATCATAATTGTTCAGGCTACCTTTGACTTGGATAATAAAATTATGGAGACTAAAAACTAGCAGACTTTATAATCTTACACTAGTAATTTAATATTTGTAGCGAACCAAGTATGAATAATAGGCAGTGTATCACATGCACTACAAGGAAGAAATGGTACAACATGCAAGAATTAAAACCAAAGATAATGTCTTAGTTCCTTGTGCTAGATAACATACTAATTAATTGTGTTGGAATACCTAGTGCAAAACAGAGGGCTAGTATAAACATTGATATTATAGTCCTAATAAGTGATAATGTTCCTAGTCAAGTTTCTTAATAGTTCTTTCAGCTTACAATTCCTCATTATTATTTGATGCATGTGTGTGTTCTGTTTGATATGTGCCAACCTTATGGGTTAACGACCTTGAGACTTTTCTTGAGTTTTTGTATGAACAAAACATTTCTGTTGGGATATTTATTCTACCAACTGCCTTGTTCTATTGCCAATGGTTTAGCTTGAGCCTTGTAGTATGGATAATGATACTGCTTAAGTATCTGTAATGTATTGCTCAATCAAAATTGCTTCAGGTTTTATTATGGACTTGGTGGGATTTGGTTCCCTTCAATATTAAATATGTTCTTTGCCCTTTTATCATTTCTTCACATATACCTTTTAATAGTCTTCAAGTGAATGCCACAAGTATCTGGTAACCGGAATGTAAGGTAAAAAAAAAAAAAAAAAAAAAAAAAAAAAAAAAAAAAAAAAAAAAAAAAAAAAAAAAAAAAAAAACCAGTGACTTGTTTGCTCCGAGAGCCATGAACTGAAATGGATCCATATTTTTAGCTCTTAGTCTTTGTCAAGCTCCATGAACTGAAATGGATCCATATTTTTAGCTCTTAGTCTTTGTCAAGCTCCCTGATTTCACTTTCCCATATTAGGAACATCTTGGAAGTGAGAAAGTGAGGTATCTGAAAGAGATAGACCTGACTAATAAAACCTTTGGGTGTAACTAGAAAGACTGGCTAGAAAGAGAGGTTGGATGGACATTTATGTTTGTTTACAGATGATAACTGGTTGTTACAGCTAACTGATTAGATGCTCAATATTTTCTTATATTTTAAAAACCAGATATTTTCCTATCCTTCTGTACAAATTTTGACAGAGTTGTTACCTGTGCAAAGAAGGCCCAAGCTGTTATTATTCAAAGGAAATCCTGCATTAGTTTTCAGACCTATGTGGAATGTTACATAGATACTAATGAGTACTTACAAAATGCCATTAATAATCCCGAGGCAGAAGAATGCATAGTTATGAGTTATGATGAGCTACATAATCTTCCAAATAAGCGAATCTAGAATGGTTGCAAAATTCAGACTACAACATGTGTTACTTAATTTGCACACTAAGAATGGGGCAGTTACAAGAATAACAAATTCAAAGTGTACAAACCTGGGCATATTGCTAAGGAATCAACAACACAAGCCAAAAGATACCAGAGATATGCATTATTGTTCAAATTAGACTTTCTTCCCAAGAACTGTATGCATTAAGATTATGCATTGGAATTCCAGAGTAGAGAATTTGAAATATATCAATTCAATTAGGGAATAATAAGATAAATACTATCCATATAATTGATTAAGAGTTTGAGGGTTAAGCGAATACGTCAAAAAACCCTGCAATATAAGAAAGTGGAAGTTAACAATAATGAGAGTTGTTCCAGGCAGTACAATGATAGAAATGGAATATCATGGATCTAGTAGTGAAAATCCATCAAGGTGACACTTGAGAGCACACAAATATGTATATATCACTTGAGAATAAAAATCCATGATAGTATTGATAATGAGTAGTACAGACGTACCGATTCAAAGAGCTGAGTACACCAAATAAAAACCCTAGGTTCGAACAATAAGATACACAATGCTGACTTGAGAGATGTGATCCAAGAGCAAGGAAATCACCTGTATACAAAGCAACTCAAGGAGAATCAGGATCTAGACAGAAAACTCATGTGAGACCTAGAAAATTGGCACATTAAGGTGGTCATGGAGATTTGTAATATCCATTGAGTGATCTTATTGAATAGAATAACAATGAATGGAAGGAAAATGCCAAGGAGCAAGAAAACGAATCAACGATGGTCTTTCAAATATCATAAATTATGAACATGCCTTGGATTAGATGTGTGGAAATTGAAGCTCTGGTGTTAAAGAATGTTTTCCAGACAAAAATGAATGGGGCAACATGAGAGTTGATCGAGACAATCCTGGAAGATATCACTTTGTTGAGCGCAGAACTAAGCTTAAGAAGACCCGTCCTAAATCTCAACCTGACAGAGATTCAAAACCTGATTGATGTTATGATTGAGTTGATAAATGCTAACTATTTTTATCAATAGTTGTTTGATGTTGGTTTTAGAGACAGGGACATAACTGAATCAAACTCTTTCAAGGAATATTTTATGTTAATTCTTATTTCTATCTTGCATTGTATTCTTTTCTTATCAATGTTTGAAAGGATTGCTCAGGTGGATAAGACACCATTGTTGGCCATGAAAAGATAAAACACTAAACCAAGAATGCCAAAAACCGCTTCATTATGCTACTATTTCTGAGGGGGAGGACAATGGTCCTTCTTTAAAAGAAAACAATGCTTATGCCTCATAGTTATGCCCCTCACAATGATATGAAAGAAGAGAAAACATATTGGAGCATGCAAAGCAAGCTTTCCTCAGCTTGCAAATGATTAAAACTCTTTCAAAGACCCATTCAATTGTGTCATATTGTTGGGAAATCATAGTTTTATGATAGTTGGAAACAAATGCTGATTTGAGGAACCTTCCAAGGATTTGGGATTTTAAAATGGAAGCTTATTTAGTCAATAAAAGACCAGTGAAAATATTAGAATACTCTTACCCTTATTTTAGTGTTGAATAAAAATGCCATGAAAAATAATGTGTCTTTAGTTTTGGATAAAAGGACCCTCAACTTTCTTCGCAACTTTTGTGGCCACAGGCCACTTATGAAAGGAGTAGGCATCTTTAGAGATGCGGTGCCATTTGGAAGGGAAGCACTAATAGCAGCAAGGCAAAGGCAATTATTCCATACATTTAATTATTTCTCATTTGTCTGGTCATATTGTGAGCTGTAGTATATATCATGAAATTGTTTTAGTACTAGTAAACAATGATTAAATATATAATAAATTTGAACCTTTTGGCATTTAGAGGACATTTATCTCAATTTACAAAAAAAATATAATAAAGTATAAAAATCATGTTGGAAACAACTTTTGAGGTTTTGAGTCTTTTCAAGATTAACTAAATGGGTTTCGAAGATGAAAAAAAACCATCAAATTGGAAGAGTGAGATTTTTTTTTTAAAGAAATTATATGCATAAAAATTATACTAGCACCTTCTAGTGGAATTGATAGTGCACTAATCCATTGCTTGCCATTATTTTGGTTTTGGTACCACCTTATACCATATCGGGGTTCAAATGCTATTTTCCATGACGGAAAATTGAATATCTTCAACTCTAATTGTTATTGAGGGGTTCCACAAAGATGTCACATGAGAATTTATGGTGCCCATTTTGACGTAAACAACTATCTATGTTAAGGTTTTATGTTGTAGTTCCGTATTATTTATTTATTTATGAACATTGTGTAATATTGATGCATTTGGTTGAACATGTGAAACTACTTAGGTTTGATTTTGATGATGGAAACATTTGATGTATGACTTACTTGGTGATGATTTATCTAG